>JAUEJL010120615.1:0-11891 GCA_032274825.1 Drosophyllum lusitanicum | reverse complement strand
TATTGTGATAATGTCAGCACCGTTTACATGTCAGCAAATCCAGTGCAACACCAAAGAACTAAACACATCGAGATTGATTTACACTTTGTTAGAAATAAGGTTGCTACAGGAGATGTCCGTGTTCTACATGTGCCTTCATCATCGCAATATGCTGACATATTTACCAAGGGCCTCCCGTCCTCCCTTTTTCTAGACTTTCGAGACAGTTTAAATGTTCGGTCTCAACCTCCCCTTCAAACTGCGGGGGTGTGTTAATATGTACATTGTATGTATCTTGTATTGTTTATTGTGTATGCTTAGGCCCATGTATTGTATTCGGCCCATGACCTTGCTGTGTACTCTATTTATACTCCCTCTATTGTTGGAGTTGGTTGGAGGAAATACCATTTCACATCGGGGGCCTCCTAATTGCCTTTGTAGTCTTTGTGATCTCAGCCCAGCATAAGTGTGTTGTGTTTGAATCACGAAAAAGGGGTTGTGGATTGGCTTTGGTTTGGTTGGTCTAAAGATGGAGTTATTTCCCACTTCATATAGATAAGATCCCGATGGCAATTATTAGTGGCAATTTTACCCACTTCATGGGTTAATCTGGGATCTATATTATTATTATTAATTTGGGATCTTTAATGTTACAAACACTTCAAATTTATTTTTACAATTTCCCGGATTTATACACCGGATATTATATTATTCCAAAACACCCATAAAGGTATAAACTTTTATTTATTTACCGGTAAACCACTATAATTTCTTTGATAATGCGTGAAAGTATAATGATTAAACTGATGAATGAATAGAACTTTAGTCATTAAAACGATAAATAATAGCCTATTTTTTTAATAATACAAAAAAAATAAAAAAATAATGGTTAATACATTATCAAAGTTTAAACATGAATAAATGGAACTTTACTTGTTAAAGTGATAAATAAAATACTATTTAGAAAGGGGACGTAAACACCAAATCATAACTTTTTGTTATGCGTCAGGTGATTTATTTTGACTTCGAATTTTGTTATATAATTAGTAATTTCTAGTGTTGAGTTATGTTTTTTTATGACGGTTTAATTTTTTAAGTTTATACTTTATTTCGGTTTAATTTTTAATTTTTTAATAGTTTAACCTGAAAGGTTTGTTTATATTTCATTTTTGTCAATTTTACCATAAACATAGGAAGTTTCATCTACTTGTTCATCCAAATACCACCTTCTCCCTAAAGCCTCTTAGTTTCATCCATCTCTCCTTACATTCTCACTCATATCTCTTTATCTCTCACTCATCGATGATCACATAAGTGCCATTGCCGCAACTTGGAGCTCACATGAAATCATCTCTCTGTTTATCGCTTCCCTCTGCCTCGCTTTCTATAACACCAAACGTTTATCTATATTCTCTCTCTTTCGAAAGTGAGTGTATTTGTGTTTAGAAGATTTATGTGTAAATGAATTGATGCTGAAATATATGGATGTATGTGAATCGATACTTGAAATCAATTATGTTTGTTTGTAAATCGATTTGTTCATATTCATCATTAATCTATTTTGTTCTTTCGTAAATCAATTTCTACAATCGATTATTTTTCATGTGTACACAAATCGATTTTATGATTTGTCCATCTTCATTTGCAATCGGTGTTCACTTCATACATCTCTCTCTCTCTCTCTCTCTCTCTCTTTTCCCACTTTCATCCAATTTAGTGATTTAGGGGATTGCTTAACAATGGAGGTAGTTTTGAGGCGTTCATCGAATGGAGATGTTTTTTTCTTTGAATCGATTATCAGTTTGGGTGTTCAGCTCCATTTTTATAAACTTTCATTCAATTCCCAGCTCTAGGGTTTAGTTTTGTTTTTGTGTTGCTTCATGAACATTCAATTTCAAATGGACTTGTGTGTGTTGTTTCATGAACATTCAACATCCAAATCTGTTTCATGGAGATAAGATGGTTTCGAATTAGATTTGTTGCTTCATGAACATTTATTTTTGTATGCACGTCTATTTAGTCGATGTGTGTGCGTTTCATGAACCATCCGGTTCACATAAAGATTAATCCCATTTAATTATACATTCAAACATTTATCAAAAAATTATTTAAAAATAATAATACAAGAAATATTTAGTTTAGAGTTGTTTTAATAAAGTCCATGTAAAAAACATAGTCCTAAAATTTTAATATTCAATCACAGGTGATTCAGTACAGCACATGTGAATTACGAAAATGTCACTCCGTCCAAAATTTTAAAATGTAATCTGGTGATGTCATTGATCCAAAGACTAAAATTAGTCCCAAGGGGCTATGAAGTAAATATTAACATTCTTCATTAAACTATTTTTAATCCTTTTTCTTAAAATTTTTTTATTTATTTCTACTTCATTATCTTATTTATGGTAAAAATGAAATATACAATCAACTAATTTTCTCAACATCTTGAAAGTAAAAAAGTAAATAATTTTTTTTATGAAAGTATATAGAAACTCTCTTTTTCCTGATGCCTTATTCCTTCTCTTTATTGAGCGATATAATTGTATATCTTAGACAACTATACAACTTTCAAAATACAATGCACACATCAACATAGCACATGTGTTCTGGATTTAGAAATTTTTATTCTGTAAAAGGAAATTTCTTTTTGGTTGTATGCCTGCAATGACCAGTTGTTATATACCATCTTCATACCATTTTGGATGTGTATGCAATATGGGAATATGAGCCTTTTCTGATTCAGGTATGTCAAAATTTTCCCCAATTTCCTTCTTAGTTTTCAGCTTTTACGACCTTAATTTGAATGTTTATGCGATGATTCTTGAATCAAACCAATTCTCAGATCCATGTTCCATGTGATTTGATTCAGATCCGATTTGGTTTTCGGTTCTTGTTTCCGATTTATTTGATTGTGCATTGCGGTTGGGATGTGTCGATTTTGACATGTTTTTGGCTAATTCATTTAATAATTTCTCGCCCTTTCTGCGTCTGATTGAATGTAGGATTGTGATTGTTAAGACTGATTTTTAGGTTTGTCATTAACTTAAAATACGTAAAAGTTAAAGATCTATGTGTATCCTGACAACTTTAAGTCTAGATAAGTTGGACTAGGGCGTGTTTAGATGTGATTTGGGTGATTTTTACTACTTTAAGTTGTAATAATCAATTTCTAGCACTTGGGCAACATACTGTAGACATATTATTATAAGATAATTTAGGGGTGAAATAATCAATTTCTAAGAATCAGTTTGATATTATTTACAACAAAACTGATGATCAAAGGGAGGACTGGTTGACTGAATTTACCACCCATCTTTGTTTTGTTGTAGTTCACAATATCATCTTTGTCGGCCTGGTAATTGTCGTGTAATAGTCAAATAATGTCATAAGTGTGTTGTTTATGGAAGGTAATTATTTTGTCCTTGTTAGATAGTTGTAATTGTAAAAAGTACTCTGATTGAGTATTTGTAAAGATGTTCAGATTAAGTGCATGTTTGGTGCAGGAGCTTAAACGTTTGTTTGGTTGACAAAGCTTGTAAGAGCTTCTTTAAAATGAGCTCGTAAAAGAGAAGCTATTTTAGGAACTTGCAAGAGCTTAAGTTTTTATCTTGCTCTATATTTTCCGGACAACTACTTTGTCAGACAACTCTATATGAATTAAAGCTTCGACTCCAGAGTTAACTCCAACTACATCTAGTTTTGCCATACATTGGTAGTTTTGCAACACTGATACATATTGTACTTGTGAAATTAGATGTTGGCACCTTTGTGTTTTATTTTAGTGGTGTGACTTTATTTGTTGACAATATATCTCCTCGTAAGATGTAATATACAGAACAATACCCTCATTGTTGTTTTTGTTATAGAATTATAAACCACTTGGGTTTTTATATGTTATATTACATCGTACATGGACATATGTTGCCAACATATAAGGACATGGCACGAAGTTGGACCATAAAAATGCTTCCTGGTTGCAAAACTACATAATCTGAACACTTTTTACATGCTGTTATCCCTTTCCATAGTGCACCAGAAAGGGGTTCAAGTATAAATGGAGAGAGAGAGAGAGAGAGAGAGAGGAGGGGGATAGTTGTCAATAGCCAATAGCGGTAAATAGTGATGGCCTACCATGATGCTACATAGCGAATACCGCTAAGTAGCAGCCGCTATTTCATATTTAGCGATAGCCTTCCAAAATATAATTATATATTTATATATTAGTATATTACCTTAAAAGTCTTAAACTATTATATATATAGAGAACAAAATATAATACTAAGTCTTAAATTATTATAAGTTAAATCAAAGATCATCTAAAGCTTCATATTATTGATTAAAGGTAAAAAAAAAATGCCATCGCTACTGCTATATGCTTAATAGCGATCATCTAGCACTTTGCTATTTGGTGCTATTAACAACAAAAAAGGGGGGGGGGGTGTTTGAAATTGTTTACTTTAATCAAAGTGATTTTACAACTTCATGCTATCCTTTGCAGCATGTTGTGTTACTTTTGATTATATGGCACCACATAAACACTTCCAGTTCAGCCATCCGACACTCCCCACCACCCTATTGTCTTAGCCATGTATGTGCTGTTACAGAACCTCATGTCCAGAGAAGAATCTTGCTTTAAAGAAAAAGGATAAGAGTAATCTAGCCTATGATAAAATAGTGATTATAATAATTGTACTTTATCGAATTTGGTGGCTGGTACAATAAACCAATCAAAAGTACTCAAAATGGCTTTACTTCACACCTTTTGTAGTTTCAACAAATGTAATTGGTTTGTTTTGAAGAATTAAGATAGATCCTTTTGTCTTCAATCCACACTGCTATTATCCGCAGTTTCAGTGTCATAGAGACCAGCTTTTTGATTGGATGATTTTGAGTGGTTCATATTGTTAATTCGTCTATATATTATTATTTGTTTCAATCTAAGCAATATGGTCATGGTGGTGATTATTGTGTGTAGGAGGCTTTATTGCTTGCATATGGTCACCGATATCATGCTTAGAGTCTTCAGGTTTATAGTTTTTGTTATATGTTTAAGGTTTGTTTATGTCAACTTTGAGGTACCTCTTCAATTCTTTGTTGGAGTTAAAAGTATGTAATCATCAAACTTATTACTATCCCTATTAGGGGAAAGTGGAGCTGTGGAGCTTTGGGTACCTAAGGTTGCCTTTTCTTATTAAAAAAATAAAATAAAATTCTAATATGTGGACTAGAGTGTTTTCTATACTTGTTTATGCCAAAAAGAACAGGTTTTTCTCTTCGTTCTTGTAAGTATGTTGGTTATCTAGAAACAATTTCAAACACAAGTTTGTGATATCATATTCATTGCTCTACTTATTTCCTTTACTTGACGCATTTCTTGGGTTTTACTCCAAAAGAAGTGCAGCATATCCCTATGGTTGAGTTTTCAATATGAGTTTTCTTTTAAGACAAGCCAAAACTACTAACAAACAACAAAAAGAGTAGAAATAAAAATAGTGTCCTTAAACCCACAACCAGATTTAAAAGACTTGATAGATACGAATCGATCTAAAGGCTACAGGTTCAAATTTGACCTTTTGATAATTAATAATAATAAAGAAATATTATTGTGATTTTTATCCAATGGAACTTAAGCTATTTGACCTGTAGTGATACAAATAAACTAGTACCAAGTCAATTGCTGCATTTACTTTGCAACATATGAGATACCATTTTTATTTGGATTATTGCATTAAAATGTATCATTTTTGTAACTTTTTTCATTCTATACAAAATTTTATTTAAAAAATTGTGTGTAACATGCTTAAATTTATGCAATTATATGTAAATTAACTGCACTAAAATGCAGCATACTTTCATTTCTTTTGCCAATTGATGCAACATCATGACACAACCCGATTACAATGCAAGTATGTCAAAATCCCCAAATTACCCTTACACAGGCTCTCACAAGCTTGAACTCATATTCACTGTTAGTTATCTTAATGCTATCTTAATGTTGCCAATTACGTTTTATACTCATTTCATGACCCAAATTTTATCTTATTTTTTTTCTGATTGTTTATCTCAAAGTTTGATTTAACGCCACTATTGTTCTTGTCGATTTGAACTACAGTTTTTGCAGAGTATGTGCTGGTGCTGCTTTTAAATTCCCAATTGCATAATAGCAATGGCTCTAGATGGTATAATTACTTCACCTCACAGGAGAACTCAAACAGCATTTTCTTCATCTTCTTCCAGAAAGAATTATACTACAGGAAACGAATTGGGTAGCTTCTCCACCGTTATCAGGCGGCACCGCTTCCTATTAACCGCCCTAGCCCTCCTTGCTTTCCTCTGCACTATTTATCTGTATTTTGCTATTACTTTAGGGGCCAGCGACGAGTGCTCAGGGTTGACCGGAACTCAGAAAGCATTGTGTCATGTTCAACATGCTAAAGAATCAGCAGCTAAAGGAAAACTAAAATTTATTTAATGTTCAAAGAAACTCAAAATGTTAACTAGCGAGGTCTATGAGTATGATTATGTTTTGTTATTTAGTATTCAG
This sequence comes from Drosophyllum lusitanicum, assembly GCA_032274825.1. Classification (NCBI taxonomy): domain Eukaryota; kingdom Viridiplantae; phylum Streptophyta; class Magnoliopsida; order Caryophyllales; family Drosophyllaceae; genus Drosophyllum; species Drosophyllum lusitanicum. The sequence continues at coordinate 5,368 of JAUEJL010120615.1, read as the reverse complement.
AAACAAAAAGAACAGAACTGCATTTGTTGTTAACTATGTCTTTTTATTTTTATTTTTTGGGGGGGCTTTCAGCAGAAAACTGTCAAAAGTTATGTAAACTGTTAAGAAACTTTAGTTACCGTATAGAATTTTATTTATAATGATTAATTTTATGTTATGATCGATGATTATCATTTGGTACCCGGGTCTCAGATCGAAAACCTACACGTGTACGGTATACTCTCATAACACAAAGGTTATCTTCACCATACTTGATGCTTTTGATTCTTGGGTCTCATTACAACAAAGAGGTTTTTGCTTGGGTAACATATAACTCTCTGCTAGATTGTCATCATTGAACCCGGTCCAATTTTGACAACCATTCGACATTCATCTTGATTTAGCTTTTGGAAGATTTCTCGCATTCGCGGCTTTTGTTTATTATTTGCATAAAAGATCTTGATTCATTTTTTTATGCTTTTCGCTACACTCCAATGAACAGGGAATGAAGCACAATGTTTGTTTCTGCAACCATATATAGTACAGACAAATCATAGCTCCTAAACCCATAAATTCCCTGTGCAAACAATTCTGAAGATTCCCTTTTTCTGTGCAAGTTTTGTTTGATGTGGTATCTATGTCAGTATCAAGTAAGACAAGTTATATGATCTTTTCTATTCTTTACTTCTGAATTTGAAATACAACTCTAAACTGATTTTCTGCAATTTGAAAATGTATGTAATTATCCAAGACTCAGAAATCATACATTCATATATTCTATACCATCAACCCAATACGGAAAATTCTTTGAATGATATAATATTCACAACCCAATTCATGAATCTGATTGTACCCTTTTGCAAATTTAATCCAAACTGCAAGTTTCTTTAGCAAATCCAAGTGTTGATGCCTTAACATTGTACACAACCCTTGTGTTTTTCTGCTGGTAATTCCCAATAATTCCAATCTCCTCTTCATCAGAAAGCCCAGCAATTGCTAAACAAACTTGAGAAGCATCAGACTTTGCAAAATACAGAATTCCAGTTACATCAACTGTAAGCATGGCATCTGTTGCGAAATGCATTTTCATTGTTGGTATTTCGACTTCTTCATAAGCCGAGAGGTTAAAACAAGTATCCAAGATCGAAAAGGCTGGAGCTTTAGGAAAACCTGAAAACTGTTTTAGGAATTCGGACTTAAGAGCACTGTAAACCGAAGGTTTAAGTCGTGTGATTACTGTTCCTGAATCGATTAGCATCTCATTTTTACCGAAGCTCGAATCTTGTAATGACACCCCTCCAATGCTGATTCCAGTGAGGTTAAGAAAGTAGAAAGTGGGCATCATTGTGTTGGATATCAAGTTAGTATAAGAAATTGGAGTAAAGTTTTTGTAGAGTGAAGTTTCCTCCCCTAGAATTAGTGACCCTGAACCCTTATCCGTCACTGAAGGTAAACAGTAAGAGAAAACACCACCAAAAACATCATAAGTTTGTGAAACCATTGAAAGAGCACTTCTACCAAGCCCGATAAGCCCTGAAGCCCCGCCAAACAGCCCCTCATTAGCCCGCCCGCAACCAAACACGAAATCTTTTATTAAGGTTGTACCAAGTACAAGATCATCATTAGCTAAATCACCTTGTGTATATGATCCATCTCCATAGCTAACATAGTAGTTACATGTTGAAGAGTTAACCCCACAAACACCTGAACTACCTGTGGCGGATTCAAGGTTTTCACAAGTTGTCGACTTGCATAAAACCGATTTATATGAAGGAGATTGTGAGGGGTTAAAGAGGGGTTCTTGTTGATTGTAACAAGAACCACATGGTTGGCATTGGACCCATGTTAGATCACTCCCTGTATCGACGATTAGGGTCATGTTACGACCGCCTAATCCAACGGTCACGATGTAGTTTAGAGTCTGGAGTTTGGCTCCAGAAACAAGAGGGATCTGGGCTTGTGAAAGTTCTTGATCAAAACCATTGGATAGCAGGGTCTTGATTCTTGATTGCAGTGAATGGACCCTAATTTGATCTGAAAGCAAGTGTTTTTTGAGTCTTTGGTTCCAAACTGATCTGGGTTTAGAACAATAATCCCTGTGATGCAATTCTAATACAATTGCATTATTTTCTGTTCCTGAATAAAACAAGAAAATGAGTCTTTTTAGTAGTCGGTAATGTGTTAAAAAAATCAGTAAAATCTATTCAAAGCACAAATCACTATAAAGATTTTAAGGGGTGTTTGGTTTGCATTTTGAAAGTGATTATTCAATATTAAATAACCAGAAACTAATTATTTGCTTAAAAGTAATTAGTTATTTGCAGTTTGAAAATGCAATTAATAATCAAGAAATGCAACCAAAACACCAAGGTAGTGTTGCAGGAATCAGTGACACTCAGCCTATTCATTCCAGAGTAACTCATACTAAATTCATTGCAACAGTTCTATTCTGAATTGTATGTCATGCATAGAAAGTAATACTATGAACTGAAATTTGGAATCTAATCTTTGGAAAAGTAGGAAATTTTCATGCAGATATAATTCTCAGCTAAACATGTAAAAATAAATGTAGTATAAGGCAAAAAGAGTAACTGATATATATTGACTACTAACTTGATCTTTGAGGGAAGCAATTTGCTGTATTGGTTTGTTGCTGTGCCCACTTGAAATTCTTCAAATTGAAAACTTGCCTATCTCCATATCCATGAGCTTCTGTGGCGGCAGCGGTGGTTGCCGCCACCAGAGTTGCATGTAGAATGAGAAGTGTAAAAAGAAAGAAAGGGAGAGCAAGAGACATGGCTTCTACACAATGAGGAAGGGGGAGGGGGGTTGAGAATCTTTGAGGTGTTGGAGGTTGGCATGAGAACAAAAGGGAAAGGGGTGGCTAAAGAGTTGAAGGACCCCACTTTGGTTGCATGAGAAATTATTGAGGCTTCACATGCACATCTACATTTACTTAATGGAAAATGGAAAGAAATATGTTAAATTGGTTGGATTAATTTTATTCATAGGTGGGGCTTCATCAACTTGTGATTTTTCAACCATTTTTATTGGTGGTGTTGTGGACAAGCTTCCATTGAAAAAGACTTGCCCCTTCATAGAGTCAAATGCCACTGTTTCTCCCATGAAGCCTTATATACGTACACTCATGTATGTATGTATGTATGTATGTATGTATGTGTGTGTGTATGTATGTATAAAATACAGAGGGATCTTATAAGAAGGTTAAATATCATGTATTGATCTCTAACTTTTATAAGAGCTTCATAAAAGTTGTATGTGCATCGGTATCCTTTTCACACTTCTCACGATATATAATCTTCTTATTTGATCTTGTTCCAATATTCATAAACGTACCTATATATCTGGATGTGTCTATAATTCGATCAATTAAGTAGCATGTTCGACTTATTATATGACGCGAAAAGGAGAGAAATAACAAATTAAATGTCAATTAGACGAGTTGAATAATAGGTCATCTATATAGATTTTTAGTGTGCTTTTAAACGGGTTGATCATATGACACTTTTCATTTTAATTTTATAGACGATTAATGACTCGATCAATATTATTAGAAAAACTATATTACTAGTAAATCTATATACAATGTTCGGTTTGTTTATTACACTCATTCGATCAATCAATATTTTATTTTTAACCGATAGAGTTGAGTTACTATTGTATCATATGGTATACATAGATATAGATATACATTCTATTGATAATCATTTAACAGTTCAAGACATAGAATCTATAGTTGTTAATTTAGAGACCAAACCATGCTTGACTGGGATGGAAATAGAAATTTTTCTGAGCATATTTACGATTGAAACTACTAATTTATGAATGGAAAATTATAAAAGTTACATTAATTAAAATTATATATCTGGAAAATTATAGAAGTTACATTAATTAAAATTATATATATGGAAAATCATAAAAATTGCATTAATTAATTACAATTATATAAAAGAAAAGGAAAATTTATGCTGCAAATTCAACTAATTAGTTCAACTCCTGCTGCTTGTACCTTTTGCTATATTAAGCATCTTCACGTAGGCATTGCTAAATATTATTCATTTCTTAATGATATTAGCCGTTCAATATTTGCATTTTTTAAGGTTTGGTTGTACTAAATATACCAAAATAATTAAACATGTGATTATTGAATTTATTTCCTTTACGCACTAGCTGGGCCCGCCCTATTCTATAAGCCTATTTTAATATTTTTTTAAGAGTGCTACTATTTACACTCCTCATTATCATATACCAGACATATTATATCAATTAATTATAGTTTTTAATACAGATCACACACTCATAAACATTAGATTAGATGGTTAATTTAGACCAACAATAATCACACCCATTTTCTTCTCGTAGACTATATATATGTGTGTGTGTGTGTATGTATCATGTATGTATGTATGGGGTGAATAGAGGAAATATTAGTCACATGAGAATAGATTAGCTTGAACTTGATAAAACGATGTAAATGAATGCAATAATATTTTATTACTTTTTAATACTTTGAAATTACTCGTGTTGAAACTTTTTTATAGCGGGACTTACACACACGTGTTAAACCTAGTCATATATTTACACTCTGTTTACTACGAGACTTAAAACCAAAGACCTTAGGAGTTACGAATCACTTTAAACGCCGGATATCTTACTTTTTATAGAAAAAATTCCATACTATGGGGTTGTCTTTGTTTCATTTCTTTCGGTTTATGTATGTTTTCTTAGATTTTTAATTGTTTACATGACCAACTATGCAATTTAGTTTAAAAAAAAGGGTAATATTTTGGTTCAATAAGTGCAATTTGTGTGTGTGTATATATAAAATAAAAAAATTATTGGTTGGTTATAGAAAGAAAGAAAAGAAACAGAGAGTAGTGATAAGATAAAAATGTTAGTTCACATTGGAGGACAAAGCAAAGAAAAAGGTGCACATGTTGGGTTCACGGGTCGTTTCTAAGGATGTCACAAGCCATCATATCATGTCATATATAGATTTATATTATATTATATTATAGATATATTGGACCTTTATATTATTATACTTTCAAATTTCAAAGATAACACGCTCATTTCACTTATCTTTTGTTTTTTTAATACTTAATATAATATAATATCTTCTAATATAAATAAAAGACTTCTTCTAATATAAATAAAAGAATAATTTAATAAAATTTATTAAATGATCTGAATCATTCATTTAAAATAATATTTAATCTTGACCATTCATTTACTTAAAATTAAAAAATCAATTTTGACTTTTTAGAGTCAAAATTATTAGAGATAATTTAATATATGCCCTTATTAAATCATATAAAATCGTATTTGCCCACCTTAATTTACAAATATCATATTTACCCTTTATAAT
>JAUEJL010120604.1:0-11891 GCA_032274825.1 Drosophyllum lusitanicum | reverse complement strand
TTCATTTTGACATTTTGTGTGGGTTGCCAATTGTTAATTAGCAAACATAGGATCATAGCCTTTAGTTATAACATACCGTCCGAAATTGGCACATGAAAATCCTCATATCTTCCAACAAAGGTTGCTTATATTCGGTTGTAATGGAAGATCTAACAACCTTTTTGTGTGATGCTCTCAATTGATCAGCGATTCAATATCTTGTGGAAGTAGCTAGATAAGAAGTTGGCATTGGTTAACAGTAGGTATGGTTTAGTCTTTAGAAAGATGTCAGCTACCTCTGTGTTTCTCCTTGTTCCAAATGATTCTAGGTTTATAGTTCTAGGTTCATCTTTTTCAGAGTCAAATATGAATATCAATGGAGTGTTCACATCCGGTAGGATGTCAAATTGGTCATTTGAGGAGGTGAAGTAGGGAATAGATTGTTCATTTGAGAAGTTGAAGTAGGGAATAGATTGTTCATTTGAGAAGGTGAAGTAGGGAATAAGCTCCTAGTCATAATGGTATTTCGTTCAAGTTTATGATAGTCTTTGTGATATTGTGTCATTTGCAGTAGCTTCAAAATAAGTTGCCTCTGCCTTTTCAACCGTCATTAGCACATGTCAATAATGGTTATGGAATCAATGTCCATTGGTTTTGGCTCAAAGTCTCTAGGAGTTTCAGCATGGCTTTGATAAAGTTGGATCTAGCCAGTTTTGGTTTTAGTAAATGGGACATATGATTCAGTTGCATGTGAGGTTTTATGTCTTTTTCCCCCTCATGGTGATCATGATCGGGGTCATCATACTTTCTTTTCAAGGACTCGGACTGCACTTTGCAGGTGTTTTCAAGTGTGATTCAACTTTCTACACAAGGAACACTACAATGTTGTGAGGAGATTCAACAAGACTTGTAAGACTTGCCATTTTAGAGTCAACATTGGTTGATAGGTGATCAAGTTTAGAGTTGATGGTGTTAACAGAGTCAAACGCACTATCAGCCCTGGAAGTTAGTAAATCAAGTTTCTCTTTGGATGTGGGTGGTGGTTGAGGGAGAGTTGGGGTGGCATGGTGAATATCTAAGAAGATGGTTTCTTCTTAGAAGTCTACGGGGTTAATGATATGTGAGAAACAGGGCATGTTGATTAGGCATTCTCTAGGAGGTGTTTTGGGAGGTGTTGAGGCAAGTGTAACAGGTCTTTTGCCTTAGGCTTACCCGATACAGTCAATCTCTTGAGGGTGTAACACAGTAACAACGGGCCACATAGGCTTCCCGTTGGCAACACAAATGAAGAAGGTCTAGTTTTGTAACCTACACGCGTGATGGTAAAATGATAACACCGGTGGGATTTCCCTCCAATCCTTGTTGAAACACCTATTGTGGGCGGAACTAAAGAGGTTCTGTCAGGACCGAATCAAGTAAACAAACAAGAACAATTAACCACAATCCAAGAATAAACAAAGAAGTATGCGGAAAAACACTCCGAGTAACAAGGATTAATATCAATAAACTGATTCAACCACAAACCGTTTTCAAATATCAAAAGCCTCAATCTACTAATCCAGAATGAATTAATAGACATACTAAACTTCTCTAAAGTAAGGATCACATATTGATCTTGAGGCTAAACTTTCTACGAAAACGACAAAAAGATATATCAAAATCTATGTACATACGAATATTTATATTGTTTAGATAACAAACATAATCAACTATTTTTGTTAACGGATCATTTAATTACGGAGAGATATAGATCAATCATATCCATAATTATGATTCCTAAGATTAAGGAATTCATCCTTATCACGATCCGGCTAGACACTCTTTTTTTTATCACCAATACTAACTCCATCACCACCGGCACTAACTTTGTAATCGCCGGTATAAACATTTTTCACCACCTCTATTACCTCTGACTTCAACGGTAGTAACTCCAACACCTGCACTAACTAGCATCAACCCCAACAATCTGTCATTTGTCTTCAACACCGAATACACTTCACTATTTTCATAAAATACACACTTCATCACCATGTGAAAACTCTCATTAACAAGATGACGTACCTTCTAATGGTCAAACATCATATACAAGTATTCCATTGCCATTTTAGTCACCGAATAAGGTACATTTAGATCTTCATACTTTCTCAACCCAATGTTGTACATGTGCTCCAAATCATCTCTGTCAATGTTCCATGTCATCTTTACAAAATTTGAATAAACCACTTCAGTCTTATCTATCTTAATCAATCTGTATACTTCAAGATTGTTTTGATCACTACATCCCAATCAACAAGCATTAGGGGTTTGGTTTTCAGTGGCTTGACATCCGGAATACCTTGAGAAACAATTATGAAGTTTGCTGGTTCTTCTCTTTCAACAGATACTCTCTCCTTCTCTTTCTCATCGTCCTTTTTTTGTTCATCCTCTCTCTCTACCTCAAACTTTGTTTCTTTTACAGACTCATCAACTTTCTCACCTTCTTTCACATCCTCATCCTTTTTCTCTTTTCTTGGCTTCTTCCTTCTACCCTTTCTTTATCAGATTGACTAATCAACCTCATACAAATTCACCAAGTTTTCAAATTTCATTGGACCTAGCTATTTTCCACTGAAACCACATGCCTTCAGAAAGTCAATAAACTTTTTCCTCTCATCTCCAACATCAGAATCCTTTTTCTTCAACTCCTTGACACTAGCAAGTTCCTTTTCAAGAAGTTGTTGTTCCTCTTCTTGCCAACTCTTCATAAATTTAAATTTGTTTCTTACAAGGTTTCATTGATTTCTCCTTTGCCTCAACAACTGCTTTACTTTTCCTTTTACCTTGGTCTTGAATAACCACAACTTTAGGACCTTGCTTGGGTGTCAAAATCCCGTTTGGCCTGGAGTCTGGCTTTCTTTGTACTTCTTCATTAACAACCTGTACACTTTCAATAGATACCCTTTCAATTTTTAAGATGCTTTTGAGACACCCTTCACCTACATTAAGACATCCGCAACAAAGAGTTCTTCCTAAGTGGCTTCAACTAGTTTTTCTTGCACCTTTTCAACAAAAGTTTCCTTTACTTCCTTCATAACTTGTTCAACAACCTGCTCAACATTCATATTCTCTTCAACCTTCCTTCATCCCCATATATCATCCATTTTTGCTTCAAGTTCTTTAGGGTTCTCCCCCTTTTTAGTAGCATCCGAGATGGAGCTAGAAGAGGAGACCCATTGTGCAATACCAACTTTCTTGAACCGTCGTAGTTGAAATTTCTTGTGTTTCCTTTCTCTTATCAACTTTGTAACCTTCTTTGTCAACTTCTCAACGTGCAACTTCTGCTTAGCAATAATAGTCCATAACTTCCTTCATGATACCATAACACATTTCCATCAATTCATCATATGTATAGCTACCCTCACCTCGTTTAGGCGTGTTGACCACCATAGGAGAATCCTTGGGAAAGAATTTAAAAGTAACTTCAGGCCTAACCTGAATGTTAACTTCTCCCTTAGTTTTGTGGCACCCGAGACCTCCATGCAATTATGTTCCAAGAGGAACTTCATTGTTAGGAGTTTCCGTAGATCGGGTCTTAAAGCTTGTCAACCTGTCCTGAGCTACACCTTGTGTAGGCTTAGTTGGCTGGGCCCTTTCTACATGGTCCTCCTCCTTGCGTAAGGACACCTCCTCGAGCCTGGGAAACAGCTTAATGGGTTCCCTTTCAATATTCTCAAGTGGAGATTGCTCCACTTTAGGGCTTGTAGGCTTGGGGGTAGAGGACACATGAGAGGAATGAGCTCTCGTGGTGGGTTGTGTTTGGGGTAGAGCAACAAGTGACTAAGGAATGTTTGTAGTGTGAGAAGGTGTGGGTTGGGAAACAATTGGCATGCCTGTAGATGTGGGTTGTAGGCTTGATCCCTCACCTTGTTGGGTGGTCACACCCACTATTGTGGAGAATAGTGGTGTGAGATTGCTAGAAAAACTTTTACCCACTATTCAAATATTGGCAAAAACCTTTTTAGTATGGAAGGGGGCAATGTAAATCTCATTTGGCTTTGAAAATCCTTGAAGCTCAGAATTAAAAAAAGGTTTGTAAGAATCTCGGATACATCAAGAATTTGGCAGGGTTAGTGAGATTCCATACCAAATCATCAAAATCATTTTTGAAAAATTAAACTGTTGGTTCGTGGCTAAATAAACCAATGCAGTTGCAACTGTAGAACCAAACTTGTTCCAAGCATTGCACTTCTTTGACAAACATTGTTGTAAAGTATGTGTGAAAAACTTCCATTGAGGGGTGAGAAGGACTTTTTGAAAAGTCATTTTGGTAAGAGTGCCCTTATACCCCCATTCAGTGAAACTACTCAAAAAGATAGTCATGAGAAAGAGTATCATGATACATGCCTCATCATTCAGTCGAAGATGATTTCTGATAGATGCTTCAATGATTGTGATTGAATTGCCGTTCACAATTGCTTTGAGATGTTTGACACCATTTACTTCTTCGACACTCGCAAACAACCAAAAATTAGTAATATAGGCAATGTATATGGTGGGGTTAACTGTTTGGGCAAAATAGATACAAGAATTGCATAAAAAATCAATGATCTCATGGAATCTAGTCGATTCCTTAACCTTGTGAAGCAGAAGGCCAACAAAGTCTCAGCATGAGACTAGGATGATGAACTCGATGCCATCACTTCTAGCGGAATCTCATACAGAATACGACTATATGAGATGGGAGAGTCTTGAAAACAAAGAGAATTTTGGGTTTTGGAATGAGTGTTTTGAGAATCAACTATTTTCACTAACGGAATCATTTAATTATGGAGATATATATATATATATATATATATCAATCATATCCATAATTATCATCCCTAAGATTAAGGAATTCATCCTTATCACGATCCGGCAGTAGAAACTCTGTTTTATCTTCACCAATACTAAATGTTGAGGTTGAAAGGTTGTTTTAAAGATTCATACTGCTGAAGTTTAATACTGTTTGTTTGTAGTTAGTATGGGTGATTAAAGTTCATACTGGTCTTATTCAAAATTACTACTACTAGTACAAAGTTAATGTTGCTACAACAAAGTTACTACTATTTGAAGAAATTAATGTTGGTAGTAAAGAATCAAAGTTAAAGTTGCTAAACGTGATAAGGAAGAATTCCTTTATTTTAGTATGATAATTATGGATAAGATGGATGGTTATCTATCCGTAATTAAATGATTTAGTTAGCGTAATTAGTTGATTCTGTTTGTAACCATTTCATTTATAAATACTCGTATGAGCATAGATAGACATAAATCAGTTTCTAGAGTTATTAGAACTCAGCATCAAGATTAATTCTTGATCCTTATGATAGAGAAGTATCATAGGTTTGTTGAATCATTACTAATCAACAGATTGAGGCTTTTGATTGTTATTCAATGTAAGTTATTGAATCAAGTTATCAATACAATATTTCTTGTTACTCAAAGCGTTATTCTGCAAACTTATTTGTTTATTCTTGGATTGCTAGTATGTTTAAGTAATAGTTGAATCGATCCTGACAAGTGGTAGCAGAGCCATCACATCTTGTGATTGCTCTTGATCCAAGATCAAGAAGGATTTCGATATTTCTTAATTCAAATCTCTGTGTGTCATAAATCATGGCTGACTTGAATGAAGGAGTAATGGTGTCCAAGGTTCCACCGTTAAAATCAAACGACTTTGACATGTGGAAACTTTGCGTCAAGCAATATATTCTACTCACCAATTATACTATGTGGGATGTTATTGAAAATGGTCAAAAGGGTGAAATTGAATTCGATGAAGATGGGATTGTGAAGAAAAGGCCTCCTCCAACCAATGGTAGAGAAAGGAAAGAAAGTCAGAGTGAAATGAAAGCTTTGGGTACCCTCCTCTTGGGTATTCCAAATGAATATCAATATCAGTTTTGTAAATGTAATGATGCTAAAGAATTATGAAAAACTTTAGAGAAAAGATTTGCAGGAACCAAAAACACCAAAAGAAATCAAAGATCCTAATTGCAACAATATGAAGACTTCAAGGATGGAAAAGAAGAATCAATTACTCAAGCCTTTGATAGGTTTAACAAAATTATTGCAGAACTGGCAATTGCAGGTGTCAGAATTGAGCAAAAGGATGTTAACAGAAAATTTCTCAGATCTTTGGGAGATGAATGGACAATGTACACTGTGTCCTTTAGACAAAGTGATGATTTTGAAGACAAAGAGCTTGATGATCTGTACAATGATCTAAGAGTCTTTGAAGGTGAAGTTGAATCAAAGAGAAAAACTTCTGGTACTTCTTAGAATGCTGCCTTTCTATCATCTATGGGAAGTGGACTTGAGAGATCAAGTAATCCAAAGGATGCTGAAATGCTAATTCAACAAATCTAATCTGAAAATACAAGTGATACTGTATTGAAAGCTTTTCTTGCTAGTCATGTGCATTCTGCACCGACTAATGATGATCTGGACCAAATCCAACCATGAACCAGAAGAGATGGACATCAAGTGGCAAATGGCTATGCTCACTATGAGGGCTGAATGTTTCATTCAAAAAACTGGTAGAAGAAATTTTTCTTTGAAAAGAGAGGATAATGTTGGGTTTGATAAAAGCAAGGTTGAATGCTACAAATGTGCCACAAAATGGGACACTTTGCAAGAGAGTGAAAAATGAAAGGAGGCAAGAAAGTTTCAAGGAAACAGCATTGGTATCTCAAGAAGAACTTGAATTTGATTGGAGTGATCATGTAGCATCTGGATCAGAAAATCAAGCACTGATGGCAGACATCACACCTCCAACTCCTTCTGATATTCCAAAAGTGGTAAAACTTAAACTTTGTTCAAAAGAATGCATTCATACTGTTAAAAAGTATAGAGATCACAATAAGGTCATGTGTGATACTTTAACCAAATGGGAAGAAAGAAGGAGAACTACTAGTTTGATCGTAGGAATTTAGGAGAAGCAGGTTAAAGCATACATTAAGAATGAAAAACAATATTAGGATGATCTTGCTTATGCTAAATGGGAGAAAGAGGAGTTAACTTTGAAGTTAGAAAAGACTTTGAAGCAACTAGAAGAAGCTAAGAAAGAATCTGACAAAATTAAGTTAGATGTGGAAAAGTTAATGTATGCTTCCATAACAATTGAGAATCTAATCAAGTCTCAAATACATGATAAGTTCAAAACAGGTATAGGATACAAGAGTGTTACACCTCCTTATAATTAGAACTATATTCCACCTACAATGGATGTAGTGGCTCCACCTATGGCAAATGAAGAAATTCTCTTAGAAGCTACTAAGATTGATCCTAGTGCATCCACCTATGGCAGGATGAAGAAGAAGAATTGGAGAGATATGAAGTGGATAAATCTGAAAAAGGGATGAGAAATGGAGTTAAGAATGAAAATATTCCTAAAGAAAATTATATAGTCACCAATGAATTTGTAGGAAATACTTAATTATCTTAAATCTGAGAGAGTCAAAGAAAAGGAGAAGGTAGTTAAGTCAATTGTTAAAAATACTCATTGTTCTTGTTACAATACTCACAAGTGAATTGTTAGAGGAATTCAGAGGAATTGGACTCAACAGATGACATAGAATTATGCTATCAACTTCAAAACTCTTAAACCAAAACCATATTTTATCTTGGAAAAACTAATCATATTGCAAAAGCATGTTTTTTAATCCTATCAACAAAAGACATCATTTTAGATATGAAGAATCAAAGGTGTTTTTAAGAAATAAGCAAAACATTTGGTATAACAAACCAGCAGCACCAAGGTTTGTTAATACTACAAGGGCTAAGCAACAAGCGTTCAAAACAAAGTCAAAAGTTTTTCAAAAACCATTCAAACCTGACAAGAAAGTGTGGTTAAAAATAAATGAAACAATCTCAAACTAGTTCATTTACTGCTACTCACAAGGAACCAAAGATGAAAGCATCTATTAGTGCTGATTGCATTAGTAATACCGATAAGCCTATTAGTACTAAAACAAATTCTGGTACTCATTGCTCTATTAGTACTTCCAATACTATTAGTACTAGAAGTGTTTCAAAATATTCAAGTCATGATCTTATGAATTGTGACGAACTCAGAAAATCTTAGGTGTTAAAAGAAATAAGTTGTTTTGATGCTCAAGGATAGCCCAAGACCACCTTGGCTTGGGTTCCCAAAAGAGATTGACTGTTTGATTTCATGTGCAGATCAGGTGTGGTCAGAAACTACTCTAGGCGCATAACAGAGGGAACTTTGTGTCTTCAAAATGATTCTGGCATGAGGGTAAGGTTGTTTTAGAATCACAAGTAAATGTTGATGTTCATGTTCATACTACTGGTAGTAGAACTATCTTAGTTAGCATTGTTATTACAGGTAGCTTTATTTATACAATCTTGCAACTTAATGCTGCTAGATTTGTTAATACTGCTAGTTTTATTAATTCTGTTCAACTTAGTACTAAAAGACGTTTTTAGCCTTTGTGACTACAGTAACTGCAAAAGCTATTGGAAGAAATGTCAATGTATAAAAGCTAGATTAGGAAATGATTTTAGAGTTATACAAACAATCTTTCTCTAGTCGTCTTGATTTCTTGTTGATCATATACATCTATTTGAATTTTCAAAAACCCTAACATTCAAAGTATTGGTTCAACTCTCTCTCTCTCTTACAACACCAACTCTGTTAGAGTGTCATCAAGTTCTTCTTCTTCGTCCAGATCAAAAGTTAGTCTGACATATTGTGATCATGTTAGCTATGCTGAAAAAAACGGAATCAAACGGAATCAACTGGATTCCATGAGATCATCGATTTCTTGTGCAGCTCTCATATCTTCTATGCGTTGACCGTAAACCCAACTATTTACACCAATCATATGTATGAGTTCTGGATCAATGCATCCTCTACTAATTTCAAAAGAGAAAAGTGCATCAAGGCAAAAGTTGCAGGTAAGTCGGTGATAATCACCGAAAGCAAAATTCTCATGCATCATAGATTGAACGATGGCTCATGTATTTAATCCCTTTCTAGAGATTTTGTTCTCGATTGTTTTAGGCAAATGGGATATGAGGGTTAACTTTCTACTTTGACATTCCAAAAGGCCCTCCTATCTTCACAATGGAAATTTCTCGCACACACTTTACAACAACGCATTTCAAAGAAAAGAAATGCATGGAATGAATTTGGTGCAACATTGGCCACAACTTATGTGTGTTTGGCAACAAATCAGATTTTCAACTTTTCTAAAATGATTTTCAATGATTTGGTGTGGAATATCACCAATCCTTCAAAAAATTTCATGTAACCTCGTTTCTTGCAATCAAATTTTGATGTTGAAATTCACGGCTTGTCATGTCCATTTCAAATGTATGTGACTCCTTCTCATACAAAGAAATTTTTGGCAAACATGAGAAGGATTGGAAAAGATTTTTCTAGGTACTATCACTCCTCTATTCTCCACAATGGTAAGAGTGCCCAGTGCAATTGGTGAAGGACCAAGCCAGCAACCTACATTATCTGAAAAACCCATTGAGTCCCAACCCACACCAAAATCACAACAAAAATCACCTCTGTCTCCTATTGTTAAAGCACAAGCCCATTCTCTTAGAACTTCAAAAAGAAAATAGACTATGTGAGTTCCTTCCTCTCCCAAGTTCTGTACCCCATAAGTTGAAAGCCCTCAATCGAAGAATTCTCCATTTAAGAATATCAAACGTGAAACCAAAGAGTAATCTCCCAAGCTTAACAAGGTGATCGCCAAGGAGATGAGTGATCATTTGGTAAGGAATCATACTACTGAGAAAGTACAAGGTACTTTCTCAGGCCAATATGAACATAATTAAGACCCGATCCAACGCAACCACCAGTAGGGATGTTTCTTTGGAAACTCACTTACAGGAGTGACCCCGGTGTCAAGAGACCAAGGGGAAGATCATGTTCACGCTAGGCTTGAGATGGCTTCTACTGCCAAAGATTTACCTAATATGGTAAACACACTAATGGTGATGAGAGTAATGTTGACTATACTAAATTGACGGCTATGATTAAAATCATGTTGAAGGAATTGTTAACTCAAAATGCTATTCTAGATAGACAAAGAAAGGATATTGAGTTGTTGAAGGCTTAAGTGTCCAAACTCATGAAGGAGAAGAAAAAGAAGAAGAATGACTCTTCTAGCTCCCCAAAAAGGAGGAGAGGTCAAAGCAAAAGGAAGATTAACCTAAAAAACCAATTGAAAAGCCAATGGAGAAAAGAAAAAGTATAGAAGGAGAGTCTGAAGAAGAGAAAAGATCAACTGAAAAAGGAAAGAAGGTTCAAGTTAAGAATAAAAGTGATACTGTGTTTAGGCCAAGATTCTTAAGGTCAAGATGGAAAGGTGTAGTAATTGGTAAAAGAAGAGAGTCATCAAGTAATGCAAATCCGGAGATTATTGATTTTGATCCAAAAGACAAAGGAAAAGGCAAAGTAATTGATGAGCCTTCCAACAAGCAGAAGAAACAGAAAAGACAAATTTATGTTGATGAAGAATTAGCAATAAGATTGCAAGAAGAGGAAGATCAGGTATTTCAAGATCAGTTTGAATAAGGGATGATGGGTGAAGAAGATGAGAAGAAAGAACATGTTGAGAAAGAAGAGGGGGAGAAAGAAGGAAAAGAAATGAAATGAGAGAAAGAATCTACAAGTTTTTCAATCGTGAACATGATAGCTACTTCTGAGGTTGAAGCAATGAATGGAATGCCTCTGAGTACCAAACCTCCTATGTTAATTGACTGGGATGTTGTTTTCAAGGACGATGAATACAAGTACAGGTTAACCAGAGTGATAAGAGTACAGTATGTTATGAAAATTTGTAAAGGATTTTACAATATATTAATAGGGAGGATCTTGAAAAAATGTACAAGATTGGTTTAAATAAGTATTTGATGAATGTATGTTGATACAAAAATGGAATACATGTTTATGATGTTTGATCTAGAGAGGGTTCAAAATTTGTTTAATCTATCTGATGATGTTCATTTATGGTTGGTATATGAAAACCGCAGAGTTCATCGTGTGCTAACTTCATATGGAAGATATGAATTTTAATTTGTGGTAAAAGATTACAATCACAGTTTGAAAAGATTGAAGTCTATGATAAGTGTGAAGCTGAGTGTTGTTCGAAACTCTCAAATGGCTATGTATCTTGTGTCAAAGATAATACATTTGATAGAGGAAATGGAGAAGGATGTAGAGAAGAAAGGTTTTGGTAGCTTCATCAACAAATAGTTTAAAGTGTACGTTAAAACTTATTGCAAAACAACATAAGTTTAGAGGGAGATTGTTGAGGATGAAAGGTTTTTTTAAAGATTAATACCGGTAAATGAAGTTTAATACTGTTTGTTTGTAGTTAGTATGCGTGATTAAAGTTAATGCTGGTCTTATTCAAAATTACTACTAGTACAAAGTTAATGTTGCTACAACAAAGTAACTACTATTTGAAGAAATTAATGCTGATAGTGAAGAATCAAAGTTAAAGTTGCTGAATGTGATAAGAATGAATTCCTTTATTTTAGGATGATAATTATGGATAAGATGTATGGTTATCTATCTGTAATTAAATGATTTGGTTTGTAACACCTGAAAACTCAAGCCATTTTTTTTAATTGCACTGTGGAAGCTAATTAAAATCAACTCATTTACATTCAAACCAATAATTACAAATGTACAATAACTTGTTCAAAAACAACATCAACAACAACTAGTTTGGTGTTACAAAAACAGACTGGCTCGTTTCACTTTAAATATAATATCAGAGTCAGGTCAACTTCTCCTTCAGCAAACCTCACAAACACGAACCTGCAAAACATCAACTGAGGGGAATTAGCACAAAGCTAAGTGAGTAGAGGCTAAGCACAAAAGCAAACATCAACAGTCAATATCA
>JAUEJL010120603.1:0-24109 GCA_032274825.1 Drosophyllum lusitanicum | reverse complement strand
TCTATATATTTAACCACTATATACATATAATTTTTTTTGTAGGATATAACAATAGATGGACGCTTCAGACTGTGTTTATCATATTCCTACAATAATTTCGTTCTTGCAATAGATTGTAATTCTTAATGGTAGTCAACATACATTTCAGTTTTTCAGTAATAAGCTACTATAGTATTTCACTATTGGTTGACAATCACAACGATGTATTATCTAATATTCATTTTAAGTTAAAGTGTATTATCGTTTATATTGTTTTCTCCATCCTCTTGATTCATACTCACAAACAAAACTCATCGACAACCTCCTCTTTATTCGTCGCCGCCGCATTGCGCGGGTACACAACTAGTCTATATATATATATATATATGTATGTATGTATGTATGTATATGTTGTTCATTCAAAACACCGTTTCAAATATAGTTATACGTACTCGATCTATATTTATCAAATGATAATTTATTTCGTGTTGATAATTAAATAATATTTACGTCGGATGCTATTTTTAGAATTATTTTTTTCATTTATATATATATATGTGTGTGTGTGTGTGTGTGTCGTAATTGATCCTTAATTTGTTAATTGTTTGGCGGGCGTTATTGAACTCCACGCAACGTGTAGTTTGTTTTGACGTCATTTTGGGTTTTGTATGATTTATAAATTCTAAAAATAGGGTGTATTGTTGGGAGAGGATCAACACAAAAAATAAAGGGAAAGGTGGTTGCTGAGGTGAATGGTATTTTCGTAGTTACAGGCAATTTGAGGGATAAGTAGGTTTATTGTAGGTGGCAAGCGCCATGAGACCATAGAGCCACGGTGCGAGGGCAACAAGTGAGCACGTGGAACAAGGAAAAACAACATGGCACCGCTACAGGCTACAGCGCACCATACGACTGACACCCTCCTTTCTATATCTGAACCTGCCCGGCCAACCACTCAATTTACGTTTATGCCCCACACACACGTACGTTTGAAGTTTGAACAAACAACACCAAAATGATGTATAAAACAACAAAAACGTACATATATTAATTGTGCACCGTTTGTTCCATCTCTTGGAATAAGAGGCGTTTGTTTTTAGATGCAATCTAATAAAATTTTATGAAATTGGAATGAAATTTTATTTTTGTTCTATTCTATGTTTGGTTGTATGTACTTTGTTAGATACATTTGTAATGAAATATAATTTCTATCAAATTTTATAAATTATTGAAATTCCGCAAATTCGATCATATTCCGTCCAAAAACTCAAAGAATTTAACTCCACACAGGTGTCCTTTATCTCCTGAATTAGGGCAAATACTTTGATTCTTGATCATCCGTCGTCTTCATCTTCATCTTCCTCTTCATCATCTGTCATCGCATCGCAACATCAAGAGTTCATCAGCATATGCCATCGCATCCTTTGTTTCACTTGTCATCGCATCATGTTGATCTACAGGGGTTCATCTATCATCACATCGCATACGCTAGGGTTCATTTGTTACACCTTCCATTTCACAGTTGTTTGTTTAAGGTTCGTTTCCGCCATCGCTTCTTGACTTTTTGTGCATTTGTGCTTCTATTTCACCCTTTCTTTGTCTAGGGTTTATTCGTGTCATCAAATCTAGTAAATTTCTGCTTTGGTTTCACCTTCGTTTGTCTAGGCCTCTAAGGTGGTGGTTCGGTTAGGGCAAAAAGTTGTAGTAGGTGGTGATTGATCATATAGTGGTACGGCGGAATCAGATTCATTATTAGACAACCAAACACAATACTTAAGAAATCTTTATGATTTTTAATTTCTAAGCTATCAAATTTCATTTATTCCCAGAAATCAATCACCTTATAAGTTTTCAAGGTAAACGATATAATTATTTGTTTATATTTATCTTAAACATGTTATACGATCATATATATTAGTTAAATCAATTTATTATAATCATAATAAACTGTTCTTTATATATAATCATATTAATAGCATAATTATTCATGTAGTCCAATAAATCAAATGATAATAAATTTTTTAAGTAACCCGATCGACCGAGTCCTGTAAGTTTGAAACCAAACCATGCAACCTCGAGTCACCTATTTTAATTAAGGAAGCTTCCTTAATTAATTAATTAAAACACACTATATACCCTCATGGCCTCATTCCACATTAGCTAGCTTGCTTCAACAAAGATTAAATAAATAAATAAATAAATGATAACATATATACATATGAAAAGAAATCATGTGCAGCTAGCTAGCCTGCCACGCATAGCTGTATCAGGCTCTACTCGCTACCAGTCATCTTCGTTTTGCATATATATTATCATATATACAGATTCCATATGCACACACACACATATATATGGGGCCCAATTTCTTCCAAAACTGACTGGATTTCAAGAATTTATATCACTTCTTGCCACGTTCACAAGTTCACCAAACCACCGGCAACATAACAAAAAGAAAACTGTATCAGCAATGACTAGGACAAGATTTAAGAAATGCCCATATTCCTGATCTTGTTCCTGTATATGCATTGCAATTAATGTTGGTCGTATATATATAAATGTTTATATACAACATGCTTATCTGTGATTGTCTGAGAATGAACAACAAGATATATTCATCTCCATGATCCATGGCTGGATAGATCGATCCCTAGCTAGCTACCCATTCATTCATTAATTAGAGCTTGCTAGCTAGCTAGCTAGCTAGGTTGTGGTGAATCATGCAGCTAGTATGATTGGTTGTGGCAGGCATGCAGGTCAAACTTATACATCCACACGTATGCATGTATGCTTGCTTGATTATTAATCAATTAAACAATTAAATTAATATTGTCAATGATGGATGTATATATATACAGAAAGTTTTGCTTGTTCTTCTTCTAGCTAGCGCGTTGTCGTGTTGGTTGTTGATTATATATAAAATTGGTTACTGATTCTTTAATAATGTTATTTCTAATTAATCATCCCACTTGCTTAAATCAAACGACTTATAATAATTAACAAATGAATATGTATTTATAGAAATTTATTTAGTGAAAGATTGAACTAGTAAAGAGCTTACATGGGAAAGTTGCCATAATTATAAGATTCCAAATTTAACGACTTCAATGATCGATTTGGTTCGTTCATCCGGCCAGCAACGTACTCATGCGTGCAAATTAAGTGCTTCACAAATATTAACTAGCTAGATTATGCTCTGGTCATCCACCCTAAACTTAATATCTTAATTGATTCCCATTCTTAAAGATGAAACTGTAAATATATATCTTGATTCCCATCTAAACTCTATAACGTACACCTTAATTAATTAATCAATTAAGAACGAAAGGCTGGGTGGTATGTGAATTCAATTGGTGAAATTTGAAACCATGTCATTTGATGGTAGAGCTAGCTAGGGATCGAAAGAGTTTTAATGGGTACGTTGTCATTGTTCACATAACCACTGATCGATCAAGCAATCGCATATGCATCTGCTTGGTTATATATATGAGGGGAATGATCGATCGAATATGAGCTAGCTAGCTAGTTGGGTATATTGTAGTTAAGCTGATCCTGACATAACGTACACAAAAGAAAATCATTACGCTAACAGTAAGTAAGTGTTTGGTGAGCCAGGGGAAACGACGAAAGGGAATGGTGGCCGGTGGTGGGCTGACAAGAGTAGAAACTAAAGGGAGTACGTACAACGTACGTGTGTTTTCTTATATATGGTTGAAACTAGGGTCAAATCACAAATGCTTAATTATAAAAGCTCTGTTTGAATGTACGTTGAAGCTTAAACTTTAATTTATTTATTTATAAAAAAGTAAACTTTCAAAATTAAGCCTCAAAACTAAATGTTACTACTTCAAGTAACCTTTAAAAGAAGCTAGCTAGAGCTCTTGATAAACCATATTAATTACTCAAATACCCATAAAAGCTCCGGCTCCTCATTCCGCTGATCTTTTACACTTATCTAATAACTATAACCTAATGAGTGCTTCCAAAAAATGTCTTGGTATCGCTAGACCAAGAGCTAGACATTGGTAAGTATCGCTAGACCTAAGAGCCCTTTGGTGTCTAGCTTGACCTCATGGACTCCTGGTTTTATACTTAATTGGTGTGCTTGATATTGATATGCATATATTATTAAATGGTAGTTTCCTTAACCTTCTCAATCAATTGATTGAGGATATAAATAGACTACAAACAAGACCAAGGGCCGGTGACTAAACTAACAAATGGGCTACCCATTTACAAATAATATATACATAATACACTAACACACCCCCGCAGTTTGAGGGGTAGAACTATCACGGACGTTCAAACTGTCCCGAAATTCTAGAAACAAGGAAGATGGTAACACTTTAGTAAAGATATCAGCATATTGAGATGAAGAGGGAACATGAAGAACACGAACATCCCCAGTAGCAACTTTGTCTCGCACAAAGTGTAAATCAATCTCTATGTGTTTGGTTCATTGATTGGTAGACATGTAAAACCACGCTGTCACAGTAAACGATGGTTGTAGAGGAGAGGGGAGAGCGAAGTTCACACAATAAAATCCGAATCCAACATGTCTCTGCAATAGCATTAGCGACGAGATGCTATTAGGCTTCGGCACTGGATTGGGAAATAGTTGGCGTTGGCAGACCAAGAAGGAAAGTTTGAACCCAAAATACGCAATACCCAGAAGTAGATCGCCTAGTGCTTGGACATCCTCTTCAGTCAGCATTAGAATAAGCAGTAAGGCGTGTAGTAGATGACACATAAAGTTGAAGACTGAGAGAAAGAGTGCCCCGAATGTATTTGAGAACGCGCTTAAGCGCTGTGAAGTGAGGCTCCCGAGGATCATGCATATACAGGTAGACCAGCTGAACTGCATAAGAGATGTCAGGCCTAGAAAAGGTCAAGTATTGAAGAGCTCCGGTCAGACTACGATAGAGAGACGGGTCTGCGATAGGATGATCGATGTAGCATGGAACGGGCTTCAAGCAGAGAGGGAAGCGGAATACGGTGGCGGATGATCGACGCAACGCACTCAAACTTCTCCAAAAGACCATTAACCATGTTATAACCAAGGTCTTGTCATCAACTGGTTTGTCAATGTTATGAAGCAGATCCAACAACGACCTGATTTTCTTAAAATAGTCGGCGATGGTAGAGTCCCGGAGAGTGATGTTACGAAGATTGCTGACAAGTTGTATCGCCCAATAGTCTTTGTTGTCCCGAAATAGATTCTCAAGACTTACTCATATGTCTCGAGCCGAGACTTGTTTCTTCAAAATCATTATGAGAAGGGACGGCTATATTGTGCCATAAATCCATAGTTGTTTCCTTATCTTCTCAATCAAATGACTGAGGATATATATAGATTACAAACAAGGCCAAGGACCGATGACTAAACTGACTAATGGGCCACCCATTTACAAATAAATAGATACAACAATATATATACACTAACATCTCTATGTTAGATTTAAGCTTAGGTGACACCATCAAAATCCAATAATGGATTTACCACTACCGCTGTTATCATAAACACCCGTCATTGTCTCCTCCACCTAACGCATCGGTTAACTGATTACCTCTCTTTCCATTCAAAAAAACTGTGATTTTGTAGATTGAGTCACCCTCTTTCTTTCTCTCTTTCGTGGTGGTGGTGACTCGGTGGTGGTCGACCAAGTAGGGGTGAATCCACAGAGGTAAACGGGTGCAAGGTAGGTTATCACCGGAGGTTTCAAGAGTGGTGATGGAAAAGGGAGGTCATCAGAGATTGAGAGGGATGGTGGCTAGAGATAAGGATGAGAGATAAGATAGAGAAAAGATCAAAATACCCTTCCTTAATGAGAAACTACATTCATAATTTTTAAAGTTAAATGACTAAATTAGTGATTTTCTATAAACAACATAGACCAAATAAGTAATTCACTATAATAATAATAATAATAATAATAATAATAATAATAATAATAATAATAATAATAAAATATTACATCATTCTTCCATATTACCCTAATTGGAAACCCAACATGGCATACCTATTTTAAAAAAGAAAATGTAAACACAATCAATAAACTAATAGGTTATCTACTTAAAATGGTTACATGTAAAACCAAATTTAAAATTCGTACGGTATGTTGTTTACTTAAAATGGTATTAATCATTAAATTAAAAACTAAGATATCTTGTGGGTAATTGTGGTAGATTCATTCCATCTCGATTCATCCCGGTAGCATTCGGGTTTTATTATTTGTTTTTTGAATTAAAAATAAAAGGGGGAAAAAACGTTTGTTATTGGATATGAACGGTATTGTCTTCCTTTAAAATTTTTGTAAGGTGTAACGCTCTTGATATGTTTGTCTAGCTTCTTGTTAGATTTTTAAGTTTAATAAATTTATTTTACCGTTAAAAAATAGACATTTGTATTTATATTCATATTCAATAAAGAAATATGATTTTTACATAATACAAATTTATCATACACGATAATCTATGTGTGATTGGATCATAATACTCTTAAACATATAGGTGAGATGAACTAATAATGATTTCGTAAAAACATAACATTTATTGTTAGTGATTTTAGTGTCATCAAGCCATTTAGTATAATCGGGATTGACATGAGACTAGCCAATTCTAGACTTAGTTATAATTCGCATTTTGGAGGTGCGGATGCACACTTGAATAAGCTAAATTGGTATCGGGAATAACCGCCGCCGATAACCGCCGGCCAAACAATGCCGCCCCGTAACCGCCAAATAACCGTCGGTATTATTCCTATAAATAGGAGTGTTCGGTTTTTGGTGCAATAAACGAAAAACAAGAAAACCGAGAAGAGCAAATGAAGGATATACGATTTCTTAGTCGATATTCTGTCGAAATAGTTTCTGATTAACGAAAATCAAAGTAAAGATATTCTATGTTTGGATTTGAATTAAGCTTGTGATTCAAATCAAGTTTCTTGGATTATCATATATCTGAATTCGTGATACCTCAGGCATAAGGGTCGAATTACAGATTACGAAAAGTGTATTGAACACGATCCATGAAATTATCCAAGAACTTATTGTCATTCTTAACTTCGTTTCAAACCCATTCTTCAACCGTTAAAATTGTTATGAATGATAAATTTACGTTATATACAAATCATCCTATTTGATAAAATTAAAAAAAAGGTGTTTTTTACTCCCCAACAATGAATAACTAGTTATGATGGGTCTTAACTGATTTTGTGGGGCCTGGTAATAACTTTTAACTATGAATTGGTTCATTAACTTCTTGATGTAATGAACACAAGGGGTCAAGGGCCCATCCATGAACTTTGGGAGAAAAGAAGCATAAGGTGGTTTCAACCAACACAAGTTTGAACCCACAAAAATTTAGGGACGATAATAAGACGGGTATAAAAATAATTCTATTTTCATATCTGATTAAAAGTTATTATTTATCAGGTTCGTACAATATATTCATAAAAACCGAGTATCTCTGTTTATATATTAGTCGATTAAAATTTACAAGTTGAACCTTTTAATCTTTTTAGTTCTTAACAACATCAGTAAGTTCAAAGTTTACTAACTATTACATAAATAAAATCATCCTCATACTTGGAGTGTTCATATTCGGTTTAGTTGGTTTATGTTAAAAAAATAGTAACTAAATCAGCAACATCGGTTTTAATAAATATTAAACCAAACATGGTCATTACACTAGTCCGACCAGAACACCGAAAACCAGTTCGAATTGGGTTGATTTCAAAATCCTTTAAATAAAACTTATCATAAATAGATAATATTTGAAAGGGGTCTATTTCTTTAATTGTACCATCATGATTTGTATGAAGAGTGTGCTTGGTAGATATAATTGGTAACCTGGTAGTTATAAAATGGGGCTGAAAGCTGGAATCTGTTCTTGGTTATATGTGTTTCGAACTGCTCAAAAAATACATGTGTTTTGAAGCTGATATTTAGGATAAATGGTTCTCGGGCATTTTTGAGCAAATTGTTATTTAAAGTTGATATTTGAAAAAAAAAGGATAAATTTGAACCTTTTTTTTAATATTTACACTGCACGCTTGATCATGGACGAATTCATGTGAAGCAGAAACAAACTCCCTATCAAACAAAGAAATATGCAGGTTTTGTTTGTGTTTTTCTTTTATTTCTTTTCTTTTCATTCGCATCCATAGGTCAAAGTCAAACCATTGTTGTAATCTAATTACAAAGTAGAAGGTTTTATACAATTAGATCATTATTTATTGCTGTAACTACATAAACGTTCCCTACAACCCTTTTCGTCACCCTCTTTTGTCCTATCTTATGTGGATTGCTTGACCATGCGAAGAATTTCATAGTAACTTACGGGTTGTACGATTTCACAACTGTAAGTAGAATTAGCATTTCTATTCCCGATTCTTTGCTTTTTCTTTGATTAACTACATATTTGAAAACAAAAACAAAAATACTTGTCAAACACATGTAATACCCATTTCCAATTTTGTAATAATTGTCAATATTGTTTTATTTAATAAAAGTTGGTCGTTATCCAGTTAATTACTTTGGTGTAATTTAAATTCCCTTGTGAATTAAAGGACCATTATTGACATTAAGGAAGCCAGGTATTTAAACATTTTTAGCGCACAAAACCATAGGTTCATTTACTCCATCCGTTTTACTGTTGCATTAAGTGTTCTGTGTGTGAGTGTCGTTCTTGCTGAGAAGAAGAAGCAAGAATCCGTGGCCATTTCTTCATCAAATCGCTTGGGAATCGTCGGAATCAATCAGCCAATGACCCTATACACTTCTACATCATTTTTTTGTTAGGGTTTAATAGAGTTATAATTGGGTTTGATGTGTTCGAGTCATCGCACTGAACCGAGAGCAATATTGAGATCTATATCATGTTAACTTGATGATAGTGCGATTAAATTGGTAGGGTTTATCTAGCTAATGTTCAAAACACAATGCAACAAGAATAAATCAAATATGTTAAGATTTGATATATTACAGTTGGGTTTTTGGTTGTGTTCTTCGTGTGCATACAAACCGAGAACAAGTTTACGATTTCAAATCCTTGAAACTTAATATTAACGCGATTAAACCTGTAGGTTTTGGCTAGGACATGTATGGAACACCTTGTAACAAGAATTAGTTGAGATGATTAAGTTTTTAGTCGGATTAAGGGGTAGAGCTGATTGACTGCGATATTGAATCCTTAAAACTATGTTCTTAAATCGCAAAATGGATGTGACTGTGTGTCCCCAATTGCCAAATGGGGTTGAGCCACTTATGGTTCCCAAATCTCCATCATCAATCACGAAGTTACTTGCGCACCAGATCAAGAAGAGGGGAATTAAGGGATAGCGAAGTGCGTTCAATGAGTAGCATTGCCAAACTCTGGAATCGCCAAGTATGGATGATTTTCGGATTGCTAAGTGCTAATAGTGCCTTAGATCACCAAGTGTGGGATTCTTATTAGTGGGGGTGAGTGACCCTAGTTAGTGATTGCTGATATGGGAACCTTTCTTGTAGGTGTTTGTCGGTAATCGCGTAACTTTTGGGTACCTTGCTGAGTTTGTTATTTCCGCTTTTAAGCTACAGATCAAGTGATTTAACACTAGCTTGTTCATTATGATGTGAATTATACATGTTTGATACGTATGTGTGAACTATTATGTGTTGATTGGTTATATTGTTGTGAACTAATAACCAAGGGGTTTATCATGATGTGATGTGTTATACCTTGCGGTGTGTGCTTTTTGTCATAAGATATGGGTATTATATTAACTCAATAAGCTTTATGCTTATCTTTTGTTATGCCTTTTCTTTCAGGTACTTAGGCTAAGGATAAGGGAAAGGCTCACGCGTGACAACAATATTTTATTAGAAACGGTTAAAACAATTTATCACGCTTCCGATGTTTAAAGAATGTTATGATATTATGTTTAATTGATGATCATACATTAAATATCTATGGAATGATGGTTTATTATGTATGTCGTTTCCTTATATGTTAAAATAATAATACTTCTGGGACGTTACAACTACATGTAACACCCGACAGTTCAAAGCCTAATCAATAACTTCAAAATCAACTTAAAACAATAGTGAAAGTTATTATTAGCCCGTAACTTTGAACTTAAATGTGCTTCAAATTTCCTTCATCTATCAATGTGGGACTTCCTTTTCACCCTTTATTTGGGACGAGTTCTTACAAACGCCGCACTTAAACACCTGACATCCCTTTTAGGTAACATACCCAGAATCCAAACCCCAGGAGCTACATGAGTCCACATTCACTACAACCTGAGAGGTAAATGCTTTGATACCACATGTAACACCTCGTGGTTCAAAGCCATGGTCTATAACAATAACTTCGAAATCAACTTAAAACCATGGTGGAAGTTATTAGTAGCCCATAACTTTAAAATTAAAGGTGCTTCAAATTTCCTTCATCTATCCATGTGGGATGGAGTTTCATAAACTCCAAAGCTTAGATTCCTTTTCACCCTTTTTTTGGACGAGTTGTTACAACATTTGGCTGGAAAATGGGTCAACGCGAAACACGACAAGAACCCGACACGAGAAAAATGTTACAACTTGAACACAACACTAAAATAATTTGGTAGACACTACGAACGACACGAACCTGATAACTCAAAACTGACACAAATTGAGTTTGGTCCCTGTGGTTTATCAATAATTACAGACCTGGCTGAACTTCATGGGGATCCTTACTCCTTTGACTTTGTTCCATCTGTCAATGGAAAGGTAAGTTATGTTGCCTATTTGGACATTGATATATTCTATGTACTGGAGTTTAATGATATTACAAAAGATAACGATAGTGGAAAGTTGTATTACCACTTCCTAATCAAACTAGCGATTTGGACGTTGCTCCTCATGCCCTAAGTAATGAGATGGATGTTCACAACCCGAGTAACCATTTTAGAAGAAGGAAACTACATTTATTTACAAAATATTTAACACCCTCTTGTTTAAACATCCATCTTAAAGACTGGTGGTGTTAAAAATAAGGAAGTTAAACTTAATATCTTTAACCTATAAATGATCATATAGATAATTTATATAGTTTTAATCTTTGATTTAAAACTGATTCTCATAAAGGGCTAAAATTCTCATTTTAGGTGCATACCCATGACCCAATGACCCATCATTTGTAATTCCGTATTGATACTCCCAAAGAGGTAAAGGAAACAGAGATAGAAGAAAAATGGTTTGTTTAGAACAGAAAACAGTGACCATAAAAGGAGTATTGTAAAGCATCTCTCAACTCCCACAAATCTTCCACCTTTTTTTCTCTTTACTTTCAGGGTACCACACATTTAGCACAAGGTACTACTCTCAAGCTGGCAATGCCCCCTACTCTTTGTCAGTCCATGGCTTCACCCTAAACCGCCAGAAAAATATCAGTCTTCAAACCTCCAAAACTTTCTTGTCAAAAAGTTAATCATCAGCTGCGACACCAAGAGTCTTGTCAAACACCAGTACTTACTTCCCTCTTTCTTTCTTTCTTTCTTACTCTCTGATCTTTCTTTGTTTTTGTGTGTTTGTATATTTGTATTTATTCTATATAATATAATCGAAGTTCGAAACTTTATTAACAGTACTTTCAATTGGTCCCACAAAAAGATGATGATTGAGCTCGACAACTAGCAAAGGATTGCAGCCACAGTACCTACACAAAGACCATGGAGATGGGTGGTTCAAGTTCTTCTTCCGACTCACACCTGCTCAAAATTGGTTTGAAATTTGGGCAAAAAATCTACTTTGAGGATGTGGGCGTTGGAGATGAAGCCAAATCGGAAGGTGGGTTGTCTCCGGTGACCGGCGGTGGAGGGCCGCAGAAGAAGGGGAGGACTGGTGGTGGTGGTGGTGGTGGTGGGGTGCAGGGGGGTCAGGGTCAGCAACCACCAAGGTGTCAGGTGGAAGGGTGTAATCTGGATCTGAGTGATGCTAAGACATACTATTCAAGGCACAAAGTTTGTGGTGTTCACTCCAAAACTGCCAAGGTCATTGTTAATGGCCTTGAGCAGAGGTTTTGCCAACAGTGCAGCAGGTCACCTCAAAACCCCTCATTTTTTTAATAAGTAAATATTATTTTTCTCCATTTTTGTATCTATTTTTGTTTATATATCTTTATTATTGCATTTATTAGTATAGAACTCTAGACATACTTCTTTCTGTATGCATATGCTAGTAGACACTATCTTTTTCTGTTACAGGAAACTTGAGGTCACCCAAGGCTTGTAGATCCAACATTACCCATCTTCAAGAAAGCAAGTCACTGTAGTCACAATACACACACTTCACACACATGATGTATAAGTATTTAATATTTTGTATGCATGGTTATGAGGTTAAATATTAAAACCTCTTATAAAGGTCTTTTTGTAATGGTAGTGTATGTCCAGCTTAAAAATCTTTGTAAAAAAAGATGAAAAAGTTAAAAAGGTAGTTTATAACACCTGTCCCACATGGATAGAAAAATGAGAACAAGTTTGACCACCTTTTGAACCTTAAGTTGTGAGCTTATAAGTTTTAAGTTGATTTGTTATTTGGTAGCCATTTGACATGGTTCCCAATTGGCCAATTATATGGAACACTTTGAAAGTGGTCAAATATTTAGGAAAGAGGGGCAGAATTTCAACATAAAATAAGTTACTATTTCTTTCATGTAACCTAAATAGGAGTGTGATTGATAGGGATGAAATTCAACCAAAGTTAAGGAAAATTTGTGTATAGAGACGGCCTTGGTGCGCTTGAGTTGTTTTCGGCTTTCTTAGGATATCCCAAAGGTTGCCCAGAATTTTTTTTAAGTGTGATAACTGATGTCATGTGGATGGAGAATGAGAGTTATGAGTTACTAATAGTAATATCTATCACATTGAGGTTAATTTCTAGGTGAAAGGCTAGTTTCCACTTTTGGGTTTGAGGTGTTACATTTAGCAAAGCAACTTTTATGCTTTACAATTCTCAAGTGCTTTTATGAGATGCAATTCAACCTTTATAATTAGGTTGTCCACAGAAGTGTTAACATTTCCTTTTTAGGAAAGACATGTTTAATCTTTCCAAATTTACTTTATATGCCCTTTTAGCAATCATTAAATAGAGACTGTGGAAGTGATTGTGGTCTTGTTTTCTGAATCATTTGTTTCCCTGTAGGTTCCATCAACTACCTGAGTTTGATCAGGGGAAAAGAAGCTGTCGTAGGCGGTTGGCTGGGCACAATGAACGTAGGAGGAAGCCAACGTCTGGAAATTTGCTATCTGCTCGTTATGGAAATTTCCGCTCTTCTATCTTTGGTTAGATATTCATTACATGAACTTTTTATCTTTTCAATAGGTGGCAAAATGTATGGGTTGGGTAACGGTTTTTACTGGGTTTGGGTCAACACATGTATTTTTTTGACACGAGATAAGATGGTCGGGTTGGGCTGAATTTCCGTGCCAACGTATTAAATCATTTTTGAGATTTTATATAAATTTAATAATGTACTAAATTTGACTATAAAAAGCAAACTATTAAAATAATATCTAGTTTATGTGTATAAATATAAATCAACTTAGAATATTGAAAATATTTGAAGTAGTTGACTTGCAACGCATTTGACCCGTTCATATCTAGGTTATTTTTTAAATTTGACCCCTTATAAGTATGAATCTAACCTGAACATATCCATTTAAAAGTAAAAGGGGTTGCTATTACCATAGAAAATTCCTTTCTGGATTTCTTCAAAATTGTTCCCAAATTTGGATTTTTTACTACCCTCCTAGTGGAACACGTCTTGATTCCTAGTTAACACTTCTCTTCTTTCAAATAAAGATAATAAGTTTTCAAATTTCATTGAAAAAATGTTGGAAGTATGAAGGAATGGGAAAGAGTTAGAGAACTGTTTGACTGATAAAGTCAAACTTGTATGGCTGTTGCAATTTAATTTCTGACGTCATTTATGTTACAATTGCCACTTGGGCTGTAGTCCAGTGGGAAGCAGTTGGGTGCTTTGGTGTGGTGATTGTCCATAGACCAAAGGTCACGGGTTCGAGTTCCGTCATGGACAAATTAGTGTAAATTTAGGAGCCGTTCAAAAAAATTTATGTTACAAATTTTAGAGCATTCCTTTCCCTTTTGCTTTAAATTTTAGTGCATTGTTTCACTTTACACCATTATTTCCCTAGATGTAAAGCTTCTCTACAAGTTTATTTCAGTTGTCAATAATTTCTACCTTTAATCCCTAAATTCATATTACATTTGAAATCTGAACATGTTCTATTGACCGGAAAAAGTCAAACTGCATATCCTTTTGGAATAATAAATGCTTCTTTAACATGGTTTTTGAAAGTTTTATCTTTGCCGCTTCTTTCTGAAACTAAACTCAAAGTTTTAACCTGTCGAATGATGTAGTTGTCACTTCTCTTCAAAACGTGGGAATTCCATGATTCCACATTGATAATGTTTTGAGCTAGAAATATAGTCTTTTGACCTTAAAAGTCAAACTGTGTAGTTTTGTGGAACGAATTGTGCAAAAAACCAAGAAGAAATGGAAAATTGACTTTCAGTTTGAGATCAACCTATTTTTTTACAAAATTGTCTTCCCATATGTACTTTGTAGCCAAAAGTCCAATATAGGTGTCAATATATAATATTCATAAGTCATAACTTGATTCTTTTATGGAATCAAAACATTGCTAATTTTTCTGGTTTATATGACAGAAAACAATGGGAATTCTGGAGGATTTCTGATGGACTTTTCATCATGCTCAAGAGCGGGGAGGGCTCACTGGCCTAATAACACAAGAGCACCACCAACTTCCATTCCAACCGAAAAACTGCCGCCGCTTCCATGGCAAAGCAATTTGGACAACCCACCTCCTTACATCAATCCAAACGTTCCACCTGGACATGGAGGATGTTTTAATGGAGTTCAAGATTCCAACTGTGCTCTCTCTCTTCTGTCAAATCACTCATCAGCTTCAAGAAACCAACCCTTGACCCATGAGTATTATGTTCACCCTGATGCTGCTGCTGCCGGTGCGCACATGATTCAACCACCTACTGGAACCATGCTTCAGGTTCAGGGTCAAGGACACTTTTCAACTGGCTGGGGTTATGACACCAATGAAGCCCATTTGGGTTTGGGTCAAATCCCACAGCCCGGCTACCCTGGTGAGCTTGGGCTCGGTCAACAGGGTGGAAGACGATACGACTCCTCTGCTGACCATATCGACTGGTCACTTTAAGTATTATGTATCACTATAAACCATTTAACTCCCAGTCTGTTTGGTGATGCTGTGTTGGAAGTGAAAACTGGTTAATGAGGCCTTAGCCTTGTTCTAAATAAGAAGGAACTTTGCCTGGATATAAAATTTTTAGCTTATTTTCTTATGATTTTCGTTTATATATACAAAGTTGGTTTGAATTCGGCCCTATGATGAGACAGACTCTGGCCCGAGTTATGCAGTGGAAACCAAGATTTACCTCATCTCTCTATAATTGAAATCGGTTTAAGTGGGTTACATGTCAACTCAAATGGATACATATGCTTAAAATACCAGTGGGTTAAATGTTGACTTAATTTTTTTTTTCTATAACAAGTCAATGTTTAGTTAAAGACAAATAAAGTATGATAATCAAAATGTCTATTAACTAATTATGCTAATCTTAGATTGATGGTAAACTTGAGATATAATATTTTATTTAATATTGTTAATCGTACATCTTACAATATAGTTTCTGTAGTTAATTGGTTAAGTGGTCATTTATCTTAGTTATTTCTGCGTATTTAGTTTTTTAACTTCAAAAGTGGTAAATACTGTCTTTCATGAACCATTTTGTAGCGAGTTTGATTCTTTCTAACGGTGGACATTAAAAAACTCCGTTAACTATGATAAATCGACATTTTTACCTTTTTTATAACACATAAAAGACTTAAAAAACCTATATCAATTTTAAATATTATAAAACCTAAAATATAAATATAAAACCTAAATAACTAAACATAAAAAGAAGTTTGGGATTCTCTCTTCACAGATCTCAAAACTGAGACTTTGCAATCTCCGTGACCACCATCACTGTCGCCTTCGACTTCACCACCATTGTTGCCTTCACCTTGCCTTCACCATCACCATCCAGATCTCTCTCAAACACACACACACACACACACACACACAAAGATACACGACACAAACACCCACTCTATGACCGGCGCCTCTGAGTCGATCTCCGCCCTCCTACGTCGAGGAGAGTTGTGGTAGGGAGCTTTCGACTCTTTTTTATGAGGTTTTATGGATCTAAAGTTGTTTGGACTATTGGAAAAGATTATGGGTTTGATTCAAGGACCAATCGAGGGGTTTCAGTTCCAAAAGGTCGTTTGGTTGAAGATAACAAAGATATGAGGTGGTGAACGGTGGTTGTGAGTTGTGGTTTATGGTGGCGGTGGTGTGTGTGGCGGTGGTTTTTAGAGAGAACGGTGTTGGTTTTTGGTGGCTGTGGTGTATTCGGTTGTGGAGAACATTGGTGTAGCGGAGGAGATGATGGGTGTGGTGGTCGTTTTCAGAGCAAACTGTGTTGTTTTCTGGTGGCAGTGGTGGAGAACATGGGTGCAGCGGTGGAGATAATGGGGTGCGGTGGTGGTTTCGAGAGAGGACGGTGGTTGTGGTTGTAGTGTCTGGTGGTGGTAGTGGTGTCCGGTAGAGAGCCTGAGATAGAGAAAGACTGGGATGGAGATGAGTAAGAAAAGAGAGTGAGAGAGACAGAGATGGGAGGGAGGGAGTTAACTGAGAGACGTAGTATTTTATTATTTTTAAAAATTGAATATTATTTAAAATGATTTAAAAATAAAAAAGGGTAAAAAGACTTAAATGCTCTCATGTACAGTGCACATGAGGTGAATTTAACAGACTTGGTAAATGTCCACCGTTGGAAATGATCAAACGCGCTACAAAATGGTTTATAAAGGACAATCCTCACCAATTTTGAAGTTAAAGAAGTAAATCGGCATAAGTTAAAGAACCATTTAACCAATTAACTCTAATTTCTATTATTCTATTTACATATTTCCTATTGGAAAACTTAAGTCAACGGAGAACGGAATACTCACACCATCTATCGGGAAAGACTAAAAAATGGAGCAGTGTAGCTAGGGAACACCACCCCCACCCTGCCCAATTGCCTTTTTTGAGTCCCACCGAGCTATGCACCCCTTCGGAGTAAATTTGAAATCCGACCGTTGGCCTCACTGTCATTTCTTTTTTAAAATTTTTAATACATATTATATACACACACTAGCATGGTACTCGCGTAATATTGCCGGCGCTGAATAGTTTCTACCCGATAACATATCATTTTATATAATATAAGGGTAAAGTATTCGACGAATAGTTTCAATCCGGTAACATTTCGTTTCATTTCTCACTTTTTTTCCCATCACCTCTTTTCTTTACTTTTAAGACAAGTTTTAAAAAACAACAAAACAACTCATTTTTTTCATTATTAGTGGGTGGGGAAATGTGTAGCTATAAAAGAGTGTATTTTATTGGTAATTGTGTAAATTAGGAGAAACAATGTATAATTGAAAAATGAAGGTTATTTGAGAAATATATTAGTAATTTTTTATTGCTGAAATTTTAAAAAATTAAGTAAAGTAGGAGACGAAGTGTCAAATGTATTATAACACTTTGTTAATGGTGTAACGCCGAAGCTTTGCTAATGGTTGCCGACATGGCATTTTTATGTTACAACAGATGACGAGTCCATCAACTAGAACGATAATTACCATAGACCGTCAAGCTGAGCAGATCAACTAAGTATACAAAACAAATAAACTTTTCTTAGTTAAACGATCAGTGTTTTCCTTGGCTGAGCATTCATAATGCTTAGCTCAACAAGTTTAACCTATCAATTCAATATTGTGTATGTTTGGCTAATCTTTTTTATAATAGTTATAAGTCTAGAATAAACATGTGTTGTTCAATATTTCACATGCTCTTTGTTATGTATTGTAATGACACTTTAGGTCTCATAAAGTAAAGCTTATTAGATAGAACTTGAAATCCGGCGAGAAAAGATTTAAGTTAAAACAACATAAGATCTTGCTTTAAGTTTTTTTTTGAACAACGAAAAGGGAAAGCTAAGCCATGAGCTTCGGCATGGCCATCACCCAAGCTTAGCAAACCCAAATAGATTAATAAAAATACTTTAAGTAGTATGGTTGACAACTCCATTATAGCTCAATCAAGTTGATGAAGAAACATTGAATTCAGTGACACTAGCATTTAATATTGGAGATTTAATTTAATAAAAAGGTTAGAGTATGTCATCTTTAAATATGAGTTGAATAGTGTAATAAACATATTTGGCCTTTACAAACTTTCATATATGAACGGACTTATGTTGTAAAGTTAAATTTTCTCTTCTTTCCTCGATAAGGCCTCAACCCATTGTTTGAACTTTGAAGCATGATCTTTTCTCGATAACTTAGCAAAATACAGGGAGAGTTTATCTGTTCATGTGTTGAACATCCTTTAACATTAGTTGTCACCGATTTAACTTAGTTCTATGTGTTAGGACTAATTTAATTAAAAATATTTTATTGAACATGAAATTTCTAATTCCAATCATGTAATTATTTAGTATTTATATTAATACAGAATTATATTAAAGTATATTGGTTGTTTTATAACTAAGCTTAAAATTTGTTTTCAACCTTTTCTTTCAAAAAATTTGTTGTTGTAGTTTATTTCATGGACAGCAATGTAGCATAGTGACATCCCAACATCAATTAGAATTAGAATTAGTGTAATACGCGAGCTTACTCGGGTATGTTGTTTAAGTCATATATTTATATTTAAAATTATTAATAGTCATATATTCTTTATAGCTAAAAGTAGCATATGATCAGGAAACATAGGTTATCAATAATAATAATAATAATAATAACAATAATAATAATAATAAACAAACGGTGTATAAAATAATAAAAATGAAAACGAATAATCAAAAATCAAAGATGACTTGCTAAACCTTTAATTGCACGTTAGATTGCATTGAACGTGAAATTCGGCAACATTAATGCATTTTTGTGAATTTTTTTTCTTTGCTACATAGATAATTAGATATTAAAGTAACTATAGTTCGTTATATTTTCGTGCACTTAACTATTTAGAAAAATGTTTCCAAAACACAAATAGCATCGAGTTAAACAACTCCCACCAAACTCATTATCTTCCTCAATTTCTAATAGCCAGTAGAAATTAGAAAATTTACAACTGCAATATAATTTAGGGAGAATTTCATTTATCTCCTTCCAAAACTCTTAAATTACTTATATATCCTTCCAAACTTTTAAATTTGAAACTTTCAAAACCCTCATATATGCCCCAAAACCCATTTTAAACTTTTATTAAATCATTTAAATATCAATAATCATTAACATCAAATTCAATTATTTACAAATTACTATATTACCCTTATATTATCTAAAAACAAATTAAAAAACCTCATGCTCTTATGGATTGACTCTTTATCTCCCAATGAAATCCTCATCTTCCAGCGAATGTATCTTAAAAAACGTTACCAGATTACAAAGGAAAATCAAGGGAAAATTTAAGATTATTTATCTCCGAAGCTTTGGTATGTAAGTATGTTCGAGTTAATTAATGTAATCGAGTGTCAAGATTTGATCTCGGTGACCGGAATAAGCCGTTGGAGGTTAGTGTAAAGGTAGCGTTGAGGAATCAGATGACAAAGACCGAAGTTTTTCCGATGAAGACGGTAAACCCGAGTTGGAACAAATACTTAGTTTTGAGGGCAGCAGAACCGTTCGAAGAAGCGTTGATGTTAATCGATGAAGATTGAGGAGGAACCGGGAAAATGTTTGTTGCTATTGTACGTCGTGCAACGGCGGTGGGACAATAAAGTCGTCGATTCACTGCGGCACAACCTCGAGAAACATGCAGTGGTCGACTGTGAGAAAAAAGAAGTGAAATTTGGGAGCAAGATTCATCTACTAGTGTGTTTATATGGAGGGTATCATGTTTTAGATGAATTTACATCGACGGACAGTAGCGATTGTGTTGGGTAAAAAGGAATAGAGATTATATCTTAGAAGTGAATAAGATTTGATGGCGATTAAAGAAGTGCAGTTATGCATGTGTGAAGACATTGTTCATTCAGATGATTTTATTGCCTCACTACAGTGTGTTGATCATCCCCGTTGTTTGGATTCACACAAGTGCCTAAGAGTTACACAAGAAGCAAATACACAAGACAGTTCAGAAACGTTCTCTAGAGGATGATTAAATTAGAGATTTTGTAAACAAATGGTGGAAGAAATAATTTTGAGATGTTTTGAAATGAAGAAGCAGTTTAGTGTGGATGGTGTGTGTTAAATGTTTGGTTGTGAGGAGATTATGTCACTACTACATGTATAGTTAAATGTTTTTAGTTTTAAATAAAATAAGGGTAATATAGTAACTTTATAAATAATTGAATTTGATGTTAATAATTATTGATATTTAAATGATTTAACAAAGTTTAAAATGGATTTTGGACATATATGAGAGTTTTGAAAGGTTGAAAGGATATAGATGTAATTTAAAAGTTTGCAAGGATATAGAAGTAATTTAAGAGTTTTAGAAGGATATATATGAAATTCTATGTAGTGATTATTAATAACTGATTGTCATATTTATCGAAAAGGAGACGATTTTTGTTATTTTCATAACTAAAAAATAAAATCTAATGAAAAAAGAGTATTAAAAAAAGAAAAGAAAAATGATAATCATAACTCTTAGGGATGTGAATAAGAGTAAAAAAAATATGGTTTTAATTTTAAAAAATGACAAATGTATCTCATATATGAAAAGTTGAAATCTAAATAAAATATGATTGATGTTGATTTTTTACAAACACGGAAAGTTGATTATGATACATGAATTATGATTGTCAAATTTAAAAATAAGTATTACCCTTTTTACTTTTATCTACAGTCCTAAGGGTTGTGGTTATCATTATCCAAAAGAAAATAAGAAAGAAATTAGCATATACTTACGAGGAGGTTAAGATAACTAATGGCTTAACATGGTGGTTTTTTAAAGATTTTTATGGTAATTATCAGGGTAGTTTTTTGTAGTTAAGCCATAATTAATGATTCAGATTTCACTTGAGTTTGATCCAATGGGTGTGTAAAATCGAGACTTTATACGGTTGAGATTTAAAGTCAAATTAATCTAACGATCCAGATTAAAAGTCATGGTTTAGTGGTTGGCTCACCGGCAACCATATCTATACTAATATATAAAGTATTTAGCTCTGTCTTATAAAAGTCTTAATCTCTTAATTATAAATAATTTAAAATTATTAATTTACTCTTTATTTAATCCTAAAAGGAAACCATTAAATAGACTTAATTAGATTCTTAAATTTCATTTTAATAACTAAACCTTCCATAATAAATAATGTTTAAAAATATCAAGTCAATGTAAATTAATTTTTATCTATAAGCCCGTTGAATAAAAATTAAAAATTAAATAAAAAATCTCCAAAAAAGTAGTATTTCAAGTATTTTTATCATGTAACATATATTTTTATTGAAGTATTAGAAAATACGTATAACTAGAACTCATAAACGTGATAAAGTATAACCCGAATTTATAAGATTTCTGAATTTTTATAAATGAGCATATAACTAAAATAATAAGTTTAACTTGTAATATATTTCACATATAACTTTTCCTTTACTTAAACTCTTAAAAATTAAGTAGTAGAATATGACAAATATACTGTAAAATATCCTTATATTTTTTAGAACATACAAACCCACAAATACATTATCTCATACCAATACAATTATTTATCCACATCAATAAAAATCCCAAAGTCATGAAATAACAAATGTTTTATGACAGAATGTGAGTGTGTGATGTGTGTGTATGTGAGAGAAGTGAGAGTACAATCAACAACACCCCTTATTGATGCTACTATTTGGACTCCATTCCTCTCATATACCAAACATATCACATCAATCAATTACAATTTTCAATACACGCCAGACATTCACATACCTCATATCACCGAGGTCAAATTAGACTATCAAAGTGGTCCAAATAGCTTCACCCTCCTTATTTTATAAGTAGAGATTTTTTTCTTATTTTATTATTGTCAAAAATTATTTTAAAAATTAATAAAAGAGTTAATAGGAAAAAATAAAGGAAATGAAAAAAATGAGAAAGAAAACAAACATATTACGAATAAAATTTATTTAATTTATAACACCACTTCTCTAGTTTTAACTCAAAAACATTATCTCCCAACTTAGCATCCAAAAGATATCAGAGTTTTACAAAAACATGTTTTCTATGTACACACGTGCTAGCATTTTACAAAAGTAGTGTTAAAGTTTTTTTTCTTCTCAAAAGCCAGGAGCTATCCAGCTGATCACTGCGCTGGGGTCTTACCCTTGCTGGAACCTGTGCCACTTGCAACACACAATATTGAAACATAAGCTAATGCTTAATGAGGATACTAGCTAAATATAAGTAAACATATAACAGGAGTAAAGTCTCCCTAGGATGTCTCGCATCCAATCTATAATACCTGCAAACCTGCACAAATTGTTACTATTCTAGGTTGTATCCACACTTCTTGTGTAGCCTGGCCCCCTAACACTTGTCTTGGTATACAACTCGTTATATACCCTATCACTGTTCTTGGTACAAAGCCACACCTCACGTGTAACTCTGTACCCTGCTGCTTTTCTTGTGCATAACCATACCTCGGTATAGCTATACACCTCTACTACATAATGAATATATATAACAAATAGTATACTCGCCTTAGAATTCAGATATAGTGATATAAGGTTTATGCGTTCAGCGGTTCAGTTATGTATCCAGTCACCTCCTTATACAATTAAATAGGCTAAGCGTTACAAACTGTGCAATCTGATATGAAAATAGACCTACACGGCCGTGTACCTCTACACAGGCCATGTACTTTGAACACTACACGACCAACCTCGGCCACATGGCCTGTGTTGACAAAAGCTATTACACGAACCGTGTATCCGTACACGGGGCATGTACCCTTCATGCTACACGACCATGTAAGACTACATGGCCTATCACCGCCCCAGGTCGCTACACTGGCCGCGTAGCTATCTACTCAGCAGATTGTGTTCCTGCACAAACGCTGTTTCTGGCCAAAGCTCGACCCAAATCGATTCTAATAGTTCATGGGTGTTTTCCTACACCCCATACAGTGAATAACATCAACTAAACCAACAAGAAACATACATAACATACTTTGATCATTGATCAAACCATTTGAACCATTTAACCCAATAGAACTTGAATTCTATTATACCAATCATACCTTGGTGCTATATGGGTTGAGAAGATGATGATTCAACACTAAAAATGGCTATAGTACCGGGTTCCAATGCTGTCTAAATTCCCAACTATGCTTCTTGAAGTGCAAGTGTATGTGAATGTGTTGCATAGAGTTCAAATGAACATGACATTTATATATACTAGTATCAAGAAATGACACAATGGTCCCTGCACTATTAAACTTTTAATTTGGTAGTTTTAGCCCCTCAAGTTTATAAACATCTCTAATCTCATAAGGTAACTCATATTATTCATAAAATTTTACTATTAAATAAATTTCAAACCTTGAGGCGTTACATAATTGTTATTATAGTGCGTGGATATAATATAAAGTTATTAGAAACAGATATTTTATCAAATAAAAATTAATCGTTGTCAGCACATTACACCAGTACCATGCTAGCATATATAGAATTAATTTAAACAGACCGAGCGATTCACAATGTAGTCCTAGGTCCTTAATGCTATGTCCCCGAGAAACCTTAATGAAAGAAATGAATAGAAGTTGGAAAGAAAAAAAATTAGTTTGTGTTCCCGAGTTGGAGAGAAAGAAAAAAAGGGTCATTTTACAATAATACCCTTATTTTTTAGGGAGAATTTCATATATATCCTTACAAACTTTCTTAATTACATATATATCCTTATAAAAATCAATATTACATCAATATCCTCCTAAATATTTTAAACTCTCAAATATGTCCTTTTTACTTAATTTAAAGTAATTAAATCATTTAAAAATAGAAAAAC
>JAUEJL010120592.1:0-11892 GCA_032274825.1 Drosophyllum lusitanicum | reverse complement strand
AATTAAATTCCGCTGCATAACCTGATGGTTTAAGACTTTTGAAAGGGACCCACGCGTGTCAAAAACTTGAATTTTCAGTAAATTCACTGTTTTCCAAGCGGTGTTACATTGCAAATGCATGCATGCTATTTGATCCTGATTAGATCAGCTACGTTGAACTTGTGGTTATGTTGCAAATGCATGCATGCTATTAGATCCTGATTGGATCAGCTATGTGTTTGTGAATTGTCCGCGGACCTCTTGTGGCTATGTAATTAAGGTCAGCCGATGGCTGGATCCCAGGGGACCTATGGGTCATAGTTCAGGATTAACGGTGACTCGATGGTCCATTCCGGGTCGTAGGTTCTGCAGGATCACCGTTCCTTAACAGTTGGGGTAATCGGCTACTCGCTGAGTCCAAGTAAGCTTATGGCTCCATAACGATGCTTGGTGGACCACTACCCGCTCACCCACCAACGCGGTTGGGTGTGCTTGATTCCCCAGTTAGGATTATTGAGCCAGATTTGCAACCCGGCAAGATACGACGCCTACTGATCATGTCAGCACACCACAATGTGGTAGGATAGCACTATTTGTATTGCTATGTGATGTTCTATATGCTGCATGATGTTTATTGGTTATGTTTGTGCTCACTAGCTTTTAAAGTTAACCCTCTTCTAGTTGTATACTTTTGCAGATGTTTATGCTTAGTTGTGTCGGGGTATTGCTTATGTGGTGCTGGGACACTTGTTGTTCCTTGTCAAGTATGATGGTCGGTCGATATTGATGTTGGTAACACCGTTTGAAAAATGAAAACCCCATTGGGTTGTCTTAAATAAAGAAAATACTCTGATAAGACTTTAACTGTTTTGTTTATCAAACTGAAAATTGTTTGACTTTAAGTTTTAAAACGCCAAAAGTTGACCTTGAAATAGCGGTGTTACAGTTACTGATCATAATAATTGAACCTTAAAGTATTTAATGGACTTCGTTGATTTCTATTTAATAACTATAAAATTAAAAAATATATATGATATATTAAATATTAGTGGGTCGGTTTCTTAATAGGGTTGTTTCTAATTAAAACCGAAACCAAACCGAACCGTCAGTTTTGAAATGATTTTGGTTTTATCGGTTCAGTTTTAACGGATTGGTTTCGGTTTTTTGGTTTTTATGCACACCCCTAACCACTACGGAGCTAAGTGGTGGGTTACGTGGTGGGAAAAAAAAGCTGATGTTACGGTGAGTGTGATGGAAAGTAACAATCACCATTACTCTAGAGGAGAAAAAAGATTTAGTTAGTTAGTTAACCTATATTTGGGTTTGAGATAAGAGAAAGAAAGTGAGAAAAAAATAATATGACATTGATGTGACATTAGGTAGGGAGAGATTATAAAGTGTCGTACTCATGATCTAACAAGTATTCAGATTGAGATAACAATTATTTTACTAACATCCAGCTCCCGAGTTTTTTTAGGATGAAAAGGAAAAAATTTGAAATGATACCTCAAAGAAAATATTCTCGAGTTGTAACCCTTAATAACATTTTAAAATGTCATATTCAACCAAATTTTTAATTTTACCATTTTAAAATATTTTATAATTATTTTAAATTATTTTTATTTATAACCAATAAATATTTGTCTTTATTGTTCTAATTGTAAGAATAATGATACAAGAAATACAATTGTGTTTCTTCGTATCATGATACCATGTTTCTTCCGTCTATCTACCCTCAACCTCGCTTGACGCTCCTATCGCCGGTCTAAATGTTGACGTCGTCTATCACCATTTCTTTTGTGTTTTATAATTATTTAATACCAATTTTTATTAATGTTTAATGTTTATCATTTTGTTAAACCAATTCGTGTATCACACGAGCATCTAATCGTCTAATCGAGTAATATAATTAAAAGACTAACTTTCGTAAATTTAATTAAAGAATCTCAACCTTTTATTTAATCAAAATTAAATCTTAACCATACATTGATTATAAAATTAAAACTCGGTTTTGACTTTAAATAGTTAAAATTGAAATATTACAATCAATTAATAGACTTTTAGTTCAAAATTACCGTTTAAAGACAAAGAAATAATTCATTACGAAGGTCACTTTTTTCATGTGGATATAAATACTTGATCTTATTGCCTCTACTTGTAACAATATTAATCGATGGCTTGTACAAGAAATAGAATCACGTCTCTTCGTATCCTGGTACCACATTTCTACCGCCACATCCATCCTCCCTCTCGTCGATATTTCCACTACTGGTCTAGATGTTGACGCTGTCTGTCGTCATTTTTGTAATTTTTATTTATTTCGTGTTTTATAATTTTTAGCATCTATTTATTAATATTTAATGTTTATCATTTTTAAGTCATCTCATATTTCACATCGGCATCTAATCTAGTTTATATACTGCAAGTTTAATTTATGTTAATGGTCAGGAGTATAAAAACCTTTATTGAATTTTTAGGGAGCTGTTATTACATAGCAATCATCTTATTTCAAAGAATCTTAATAGCAAGTTTAAGGTATTTCTAGAACCAGATAGAGCAAGTGAGGTTATACAGAATGACATATGTGAAAGGGTACTTATTATTATATATGAACTTTTGCCAACTTTTATATTAATCGCAAGGAAACACTTGTGATACCATTAGATACAATAATGTTACTTATCATGCAAAGCATACATGTAACAACAAACATGGCAGTTGAATTTGAAGGCGATGTGTGTCCTGTCATAATGAAAAAATTAAAGATCTTTTCTAGAAAGTATAAGTAATGAATCATTTTATGATTTCTATTATTTAAATGCTCTTATTTACCTAATTAAA
Source organism: Drosophyllum lusitanicum (assembly GCA_032274825.1). Taxonomy (NCBI): domain Eukaryota; kingdom Viridiplantae; phylum Streptophyta; class Magnoliopsida; order Caryophyllales; family Drosophyllaceae; genus Drosophyllum; species Drosophyllum lusitanicum. The sequence goes on along the minus strand of JAUEJL010120592.1, from coordinate 9,072 downwards.
TTTTTAAAGTTGGTCATGGGATGTTCTGAATGGTGAACACCAATTTAAGGTAAGAAAAATTAACAATTCAATTTGCGTTGACTTGATATAGACTATAGAGACATGTACATATAAGCTTAGGCAACTTTTTGACTTCTTTGTACATAGAATAGTTGTAATGTACCTACTTTATAGGAATTTAGAAGATTATGTAACTTTTTCGACTTCTTTGTACATAGAATAGTTGTAATGTACTTAATTTATAGGAATTTAGAAGATTATGTATGACATTGGTTTCGGAAAGTTAACTTGTGGGTTGCATATCAAACTCAAATTAAACCAACGCATAAAAACAAGATTTGGACAAGTTCATCATACATTTAGCCACTATCTCCGAAGAAGAGAAGAAAGCCAAATCGGCCAACTTTACATATTGTCTAAGGTGATGTTTATTTTTCCTTAATGAACTTAATAGGGAAAAAGATTTATTCTAGTAAGTTGTAATTGTATTACTTGTTTTTTACTTAATCCAAAAAGTATGACTTTTCAGAATAAGTTATGACTATGATATTTTTCACACTAAAGCAATGATTTTATACTTTTTCTTATTCAAACTGTTCATTGAACACACAAAATAAACAACATTACTACTTATTCTATATAGACGTCATTTATCTAAACATCACTTAATATAAAGGAAAAACAAACAAGCCCTAAGTACTTATAATGTCTTCTTATCGAGCTTAAATGGTGTGTAAGACGAGCATGGCCAACATAAATATTATCAAAATCAGTAGATCATGTTAATTAAATGTTGTTGCTAGTTCTCATGATTATTAACCGAAGTCATTCATAGTAGTTATGTAGAATTAAAGAACACTTTACTTTTGGGGCAATGTTTATACCACATTTTATTGCAAAGTATTTTTTGTGTCTTGTGTCTTTTGATCTAATTATGTTTGGTAGTTTTGCTTATGCCTTATTCCTATAAACAATTATAAAGATGAGCTGATTTTTTTTGTGTATCAATGGAAAATATGAATACTAGGTTTAGTTAATTTACTTGTTTATATTTGGGCTATTTTTTTTTTGTCATCAGAAAAAGGTCGGATTAGGATGGTTTGGGTTTAGTCTCACTTGGATTAGAGATGCAGAAAATGAACCGGTCCTACGAAGACCGTCAAGACCGGACGGGTCCTGAACCGGTGAGCCGGTCCAAAAGACCAATCCGGTCCAGAAAACGAGTCTGTCTGGACAGACCCCAACGGTTAGTTTTCCGGTTCAAACCGGTCACAACAGCTAGTTTTTTTTTGCAAATCTTCTATAAATATCTCCAACACTTCTGCCATTTTTCAAACTTGAACTTAGTTTAATATAATTAGTTTAGTATACTTTATAACTATATCAGTTTTTGCATTAGGATACTTTATAAGTTTATAGTTGTATTAGTACTTGGATTGAATACATAACTTAGTTATAAATTCAAATTATAATACTAGTAGATATAACCAGAGAGTGGTTTCTAGAATAATTACGATCTGCTTGTGGTTGTTGGATTTCTGAAAGGTTGTATACCGAAAGGATCTTGCCCTCGATTAAACTACCTCGCCACTCTTTGCTTGGTAGTCAAAAGTATTACTTTAGAATCAATAACTACACAAATGTATGTAATTCAAATTCTAATAATGATCTAGGTTTAGTTCTAATAAACTCTCAAAAAATTAGATTTTGTGCTCGCAAAGAATGACCGTCTCGGTTGAAAGTCAAATACAAGTAGATGATCAAATATGGCGTTACGATGTCGCTCTAGCTCAAGAGTTATGCATGCAATTAGTGATACAAGAAGCATTACCATTTGATATCTTCTCCCACCCAAGAGTCGTAGCTTTTATCAATTTAGCTTTACAACCTCAACGGTGCTCTGTAAGTCGAACGACTCTTAGACGTAAGGCTATGAAAAAGTATAAACAAATGTATCATGACCTAAAGGATTTTTTTACTAAATTCAATGGTAGAGTTTGCTTAACAACTGACATTTGGTTCGCTCCACATGCTACCAATTTATCATTCGTTTATGTCACAATACATTGGATAGATCCTAAAACATGGTTTATGCAAAAATGTATTCTTGCTTTCGAAAACTTTCCTCACCCGCACAGGGGTGAACAAGTATATGCACAAATATATTATTGCGGTCGTGTATGTTGACGCACGAATCGGTGCAAATGAGCGTGATGCATAAGAATTATTATGATTCTATAGAAAGATGTTAAAATGATGCGGAACTTGAAGAAGGCTTGGCTCATTTGGAGGAGATTCTAGAAGATGAAATGGAGAACATGGTTGCATCAGGAACATCGAACAATTACTCCGAACCTGAAATTGAAGAACCAAGCGAAGATTATGTTGACGACACTCAAAATAGAATTCTCCCAGGTTCATCGTCCAACGTCAATTCAAACGAAGCCGTCCAATATGGATATTCCGACGATATCTACAACTATTGGCATTTCAATCCCAACTTTACATTTTAGTAGTTGTATCGCAATATTTTGTCACGTTATTTATTTCGAACAATATGTAGTTTAATTTTGAAGAACATGTTTGTTAGTCTCAACAATATATAATTTTATTTCGTACAAATGCACAATCATTGAAACTTTCAACAAGTTAGAGCATATCTTTTCAACAATTATATATGTTTATATATAACTTGCGATTTTTTACAATAGAACTTTTATACCGAAAACCGAAAATATCTAAACCGAAACTTAAAATACAAAACCGTCAAAAGTGGGATGAAGTGAGAGGTAAGATGTACCCCCCATAGCCTAACGAATATTTAGACACGTGAAAAGTCTCCTAAAACATGTTTTTGATATATAAAGTTATAAACTAACAAATTGTTTTATCCATAGTTATATACTTATATTATAATTGAAATTATATAATAATTAATTATTTTAAATGCATTACTTTTTTAAAAACTTTAACTAGTTAACTAATGTTCCGAACGCAATCCGACCCGGCTAATCCAAAATGGTAAACCCACTTTGGTGTAAAAAAGGTTCAATTGTGTCCTATTATACCTCCAAACAAATGTGTATCTTAAATAAAAGTTTGATCTTATTACAAAATTTAGCACACCCTGTTTATGTGAAATATCTTAAATAAATGTATATACTTCGTACAAACCCCAGTTAGATTCACCACTGTCATTTTGTCACCTCTTACAACAAGCTTACACTCATGATAAGGGGAGGTGTAGTAGGAGTGTCGTAGACAACCTGTCATAGTCACAACTATGTCATGACCACTACAGCTCTTCCGTCGTTATCAACTTATCATGCATTGCTCGTTGTCTACATGTCGACCATGAAACTTTTTTTTTATTTGCAACGTATACAAAAGTGATTGGTAGTAATGGTCAAGAATGCAACTGTAAGTTTGTGGGGTTTTGACTCAAAACCAATTGTCTATGAGTAGAGTAACTCAGGACCCTTCTTAAGCACATTACAAAGTCACTTTTTGTCCAATGTGAGATATTACTTAAGAGCAACGGCTTAAAATTTGTGTATATAAATACCACAACAAGAACTTCAAACCATACATAAATTATTCCAACCAATTTAACAAATGCCAGTGAATATTATGTTAAAATAAAGATCACAAAAAAAGAAAGAATAGGATGTAGCTAATTAAGGTACCTTGGTGATGTTGTTCGGCGGGACCTGAAAAGCTAATCCGCTTTATGGTGCCATGGGTATATGAGTCATATAATACCCGACAAATGAAGGCCATGATGGTAGTTAGCTTATCATATCATCACCATATCTTTCACACACCACCTAAATCTTCCATACACAAACCAACAAAGACGGACACACTTGAGTTTACATAAGATGAACAAAGTATCACTGGTCAATTTTCTTTCACACGAAAGGCCCCGCGATTTTTATGTGATTTTCACTTTTCATAAGAACACGATCGATCAAGTTATAAGTTTCATTCATGAAAGTAGTATTTTCTAAATACATGTGAATGAAAGATTAAACACTGACCAGAAGTTTTATAGGAGCAACAAACTCATAATTGAAGCCACCTTTATCACTTTTATTAGAGAAAACTGAATCATTATTTTAGCAATACTTATTCTGTTAATGTATACTGAAAAAAAAATCAATCAACCAATACCCGCTGACTAATTAGATATAAAAATCCTTCTTTTTTTTTTGTTGAAAGGCAGATATAAAAATCCCTTTGCATCAACTGTTTTCCAACTAGTTAAAAACTGGAATTTAGATGACAAATTCTAGCATCATCAGTGCAGGATTCCAGTTCAAAACAAAAATGACAAGTACATTCAATTTACAGCAAAACATACCAGGCATCAACTAGATGATAAGGCAATAGGCATCTTTTTTCTTTTTCTTTTTTTGTGGCAATAAGAAACCAAGGGAATGCATTAATTAACATCCACCCTGTTAAAAATGATTTTTTTTTTAAACTCAGTTAAATATTATTTGATCAATGGCCTGCATTTGCTCTTTTTATGACAAAAGTACACTATTAGGGAGGGCCCTGATTAGAACAATTACACAATAGCAATTAGAAATCTGAACATGAAAAAGTGGGAGGGCAGGTGCTAATGAAGGAGAATAAACAAAGAGAAGAGATAAACATACCCATCTAATCATTTCTGAAACAAAAACTTTCCATTTTGAAGGTGGCACAACATGTAAAACCTTTTATCCTACTTTTTCTGCTAGTTTCCTGAAACAAAAAAAGGATCCCACAAATATCAGCTAGATCATCATGTCTAATCAACTCTAGTGTAGCATTTAATACCATAGAGAACATGTTACCTAAATGTTACATGATGATAAAGAATCATGGCCACAGACAGAACAAGCAGCGATTATGTCAAATTATTTTTGTTCTTCTATCTTATTAGGCTACAAGGAAAAATATACATTTTAGTGGGACCCGTGCTTAATGTGATTATTAACTAAACCATTACAAGTAGCAACCCACTTGCTCCCACTTGCTTTGGATGGGATTAAAGCAAGTAGACTTGTAGATTACAAGATGGATGTAGTGCCTGTCATTGGGCCAAAAGGACTTCATGTAACATTAGACACCTAAACCAGCATATGGGGTAAATATATTGGAGAACATTCAAAAGGCCTATATTCCTCTATCAATAATTTATTTACATTATTACATAATGCAATACAATAGCACATAGGTAATCTCAGAATTGTTATCTTGTTTCACTTGGCAAATAAAAATATGTAGCAGATAAATAGGGTCGATTATGGTTGCTGTTAGATCAAATCTCAAAAGTGTGTAAAACAATTAGTTACAAGTCTCTGAAAGAACACTCAGGTCAATGGTAGTCACTTTCTGTCAACCACTCACCTGGAATGAAAAATAAACCGAAAGGCAATCATGCGTCCCATCTCAATTATACTTGGCATCAGGTAAATAGGTAATTAGGTATGCAAACACGAATAATAAACAAATGAATAAACCGATTGTTTGGATGGTTAAAGCGTATACACCATACTAACAGCTTGTCAGCCCGGAGATTAGTGACCATGGGGCCAACAATTTGATCACTACACAAGTATCCAGCCAGAACTTTGTTATTTTCTTTCTGTTTCTGTTCCACCTGCCCTGAATTTGACTTTCAATACGTCTCATAAACAAAAGAAACCGTATTTTTCTTCTTCATTTTCATCAAAGAATTGAGTAACGACTGAAACAATGAAGGTAAGTTCTAATAATGTTGACACAAAATTCATCAATACAATGTAATTAACCCTTCAATGACTCATGCTTGCATGTCTCATGGCAGTTGCTAGATTGGATGCATCGTAAGTTTCGAAATGGTGAGCCGCTAAAAGAACTTTCTACAGGTATGCCATATATATAGCCATGAACACATCTGTTTCATATATATTTCTTGATCCAAAGACATTAATTATATTTATGATATATATTTGTTAATGGCTGATGAACAGGGAACCCTTGTACTTGTCTCATGGGTCAGCCATCATTTGATGATTCTGAGTACTATCCTAAATCAAACTACTACGTGAAACCGTCAAACAAAACACGAGAAAATCAGCTCAGAAAATCATTTGCATGCCTAGAGGCAGTAGGTGGAGATGATGAACACATGGAGGAAGAATCATCTGCTGCACTTTCTGAACTGTTTCATGGATTTTTGGCAATTGGGACTCTTGGAACAGACCCTGTTAGTAGTGATCCAGGAACACCTACCTTTTCCACCTCAGTCGAGTACATAATGGAAAAAGAAACTGAAGCAACAGAAAATGAACTGCAGTTCATTAATGATGAGTTAGAGAAGGTGTTAATTGCTGAAGGAAAAGAAGAGGACTCATCTGGGAGAAACAGTTATGTTAGTAACGGAAGAAGCAGTTATGGCAGTACAATTACACTTAGTGGGAAACCTCTAGAAGCTGCTGAAAATGAAAACGGGACAGTTGCTTGCCCGCTTCAAGGTTATCTTTTTGGTTCGGCAATTGAACTGCCAGAAACAACCACCGGAAAGAAAGAACATAGAACATCACTAGGGGAGTTGTTTCAAAAAACTAAGTTGGCAGAGGAAAATAATGGACCTAAATGCAACAGGGTAGAAAAGCAGAAGGATAAAGATACAGAGAAGTCTGCTGTTCACTTAATGAAAAAGATATTGAAAGGAAAAAAAGCTTCTGGAGGAACCATGGATACTGCTTCAGCTGATAAAAAACTTCATAAGGTATATTAATTTAAGCTTTACGTAACTCATAGCCCTGCATGTCTTCAACAATGTCTGGTTTTGTATTTTTAAAGTGAACGTGTGATATTGAACAATCAACTATAATACAAACAAGCTGTAGGAGGTAATTCTTCGATGTGCTTCTACTGTTTAAAGTTGTAATAATCAGATGTTTAAGTGTTTAATAATATCTGATTATATTACATATTTATACATAAGTTAACCAAAAAAAGCATTTTCATGAAAAAAAAAGGGGAGACTTGTAATGAGATTAGAAGTTTCTCAAATTACGTTAAAAAATAGGTAATTCTATATTACCCTCAAATAATCAACTTCGTTGCAGCTAGTATTAAACTAATTATTTAATCTCTAAATAATCAATCAATCAAAAGCAGAATCTGTTTATCCAAGCATTTTTAGTTATTATTAAGACTTTGTAATGCAATAATCAGTTACAAAGCATAAATCCGACATCTCCTTAATAACTTCACGATATTATAGGAACACTAAATAGATCATGAGACAATGATCCAGGAAATATGGTATGAGGTTTGGTTTGCTGCATACACTACAGTTATGTCTGGAATAAGATGCATAGTTTAATTTTAACACAAAGCTATTTAGTTTCAATTTAATTCCCTAATCTTCAATGTAAGACTTGCAGATCCTACATATGTTCCATAGGAAAGTTCATCCTGAAAGCACAGCGAAATCTCAAAACCGGTCCAAGTATGTGATGCATAGCACCTCTGTAAACGAGGAGGGATATAAAAGAAGAAACCAAATGCTGTCTGGGGAAGATATCATGATATATCCGGAGAAGGATATGTCTAAAAAGAGTGCAAACAACCCAAGAAGCACCATGCCCCAGGCTTCATTTGGTGCCAGTGATTCAAATGGGAACAGAGAATGCTGGATCAAGTCTGATGCAGATTGTAAGTATAAAAACATCCACTATCTGCTGCTATTTACTTCCATACTTCAAATGTTACGAAAAATAGAAGTGCATTTAAACTGCTTGATACTAAGTTCGTATTCAGTCAACTTCAGTTTCAAAGGAAAATTTGTCTTTCATCTGAATGAGACATGTGGTAACAAGTAAACATGTAGGGTAGCACCATGGCACACACTTCTTAGGAAATTGAAACCACCAAACTTTAGACATTGATAATGTGATTTCCTAGGACTAAACACAAAACTCTTGCAAGAATAATTCTAATACTTAATTTGGATTATGGTAATTGGTTAAAATATAAATTTATGTAATCTTGTTGCTCATTCCTTCTAGTTGGGAATAAATTTATGCCAAAAGACAATATTGCTAGTTTGCTACTATGGTTCTTGGTTAAATATAGCAAACAACAAAAAGAATCTATGATACAATTACTTGGGTTGGTGTTATGACATTCTAATCCTGCACTTTGTGATGGGGATTGAGCATAGTTCAATTGTCCTGAAACCTTACTCAAAAATAGCATAGCAACATCTCTCACCACTTTGTATTTTATACCCCAAAAGGCAAACAAAAACTTTCTCTCATAGAAACATAACAGATCTAAAACCTTCAGCATACATGAGGCCATGCGTAATGCATCAAGTTGCACCATTATATGATCTGAACTAATTTAATTACAAAATTGTGCAAGGTGGAGGAGACTATAGCCTTCAGATCTTAAAGATATTATATCTGACTATTGTTGATGTTTTGTGTCAGATCTTGTGCTGGAACTGTAGAAGACAAACAAAGCAGTATAGGATGCTGCATTTGATTGGATTCTGCCCTGGAAGAAGTGTATTATTCAAATATGTATGTTTAAATCTTTCTACCGATAAGCATGAATGAAAATGTTGGAGTCTTGTATAAAAGCAAGCTTGAGATAATAAAACAATGCCCCTTTCTTTGTATTCAAGTATGAGCTATGTATAAAATATTAAAACTAAAAGTGTATGCCTTCAGAAGTTCTTGAACTAATAATCATGTATCCTTTAGTAATGCTTGATTTTCATGTAATAAAATCCATACAAAAGTATAAACAGCTTAATATACACTTATGCATCTGATGTGTGGAGACTAATTACCAAACAAAAGCAAATTCTCACAGTTTTATATATTCTCGTGCTTCTGAGCTTCTATTCAACAAGGTCCGTTTCATGCTCGTCACATAACATTGCAAACGTCTCAAGGATTCTATTAGTTGAAGTTTGATGTGGTGAGAAGAAAGAATAAAGTGATAAAAATAGAAACGTTTTGTAGTTTTTTAGGAAAGATCGGAGGGATCAGAAACTGATCATCATTTCCCTCATTG
>JAUEJL010120581.1:0-11892 GCA_032274825.1 Drosophyllum lusitanicum | reverse complement strand
GTCATTTATCAAGTTATTTATGAATGATAGTTATGAACGTTGCCTTCTGTATACACGAGCAGGTGTAGTGACAAAATGACCATGGTGAATAATTTTTTATGTGTAAACATCATCAAACTCCGCTGTTCAAAAACACAAAGTGTTAACTATTTACATGTAGTAAGATAAAAATAATAACTACATATTTATAAAATTATAAAAACACTAACAATAATAATCTGGATCATAAGATATCTAATTTTCTGAACGAATTCGCCAAAAATGTTGTTGTCCACAAACATCATTCATAGTTCTTCATACAAAAACAATTTGTAAATATTTAAAGGATTACGAAAATTAACACAGAATGGTATATATAATACAAAAAAATTAGGGTTTTGATGGTAAAATCGGAAACTGAAATCCCGGTTTTATCTTTGACTCCATTCTGACACAAACGATTTCTTGATAAAACCCATACTATTTCTTGATAAAACCGGAAGGTCAAAAGCCCACTTTAATTAAAAACAGGAAGTTCAAATCCCGGTTATATAGTTTTCAATAAAAGATTTTTTCTAACTTATTTTTGTTATTTTTTTGTTAACAGTATTATTTATGAAAAAAACTCTTTCTTTGAACCCTTTAAAAGAAGTCAAAATTGTTTCCCAACGCTTATTTTCTCAAAGGGAACAAAAACTTAAACAAGAAAATAAAGCTTTATGATTCAGAACTGCGATAATAACAAAATCAAGATTCACGACTAGAAATTGCAAAATTAATTTTAGAAAATTGCGATGAACGAAAACTTACAGATTAGAAAATTGTGATGAACACTTGAACAGCAAAATGAAGATTCACGATTGCGATGACAGCAAAATCGCCGAATGCGATGAACACTTGATTACTTAAACAGCAAAAAAAATCGTGAACGACAAAACAGGATCGAGACTTTGCGTCTTTAAGAGACGAGGGCAGTCGAGCAGAGAGCGATGATATTTAGCCGTTTAGTATATGAAGTGGCCGATTGATTTACAGTTTCTATTTCCTTTTCCATTGCGTCGTTTCCAATTCGAAGATTCTGCGACTTCTGCCAATTTAAAAAAATAAAAGCGCACCTCACCTGTTGCTTGGTCGGTGGCTCCGTTCCTTCCATGACCGTGACTACCTTTGGGCCCTTGCTCCTCACGATCTATTGGGCTAATACCTAATTCCTAGTGGGCTGCACATATATAGGTTTTGAATTTTACTCGTTGACCCCTGGAATTTTTAAGCCCGGAAGGTTGCCATGGTTACTAGTAAAAAAGAGGTTGCTTTTACAAGAAAGAAACATTATTTAAACTTATTATTTTCAGAAGACTTCAAATTATGAGTGACTATAATAAAACAAAACTCAAACCTAATTATTATAATTAAGCCTTAAATATATGGGTATTGGAAAAAAATCATTAACTTTATAACAAGGAATAGTGCTTAATGTTTGAAAGTTTTCAAGTTAATTTGAGCATGTTTTCAAGATAAAGATCAGTTTTAATCTTAAAAGTTCCACAAGTATAATGTGGGCTACGATCTCAAGATAAAAAAAGGATAAATTTTTTCGAAAATAACGTTTTAAGGATTGCACACCTTAAAATGCACCTACGTGTGGCCTCATACATGACGTTATGAATCAATGGTGTTGATGAGGTATATCCGGACCTTAGCATTTATAGCATGTCCGAACCTTTTCAGTTGAAACCAATCCGAACCTCATGACCTTCTACCATCTAAAGCATGACCTCCCGCTTGGGAAACAAAGACATAACCAAAAGGGACAAAGGAAAAAGCTGCTACAGCCGCTTACTAAACAGATCACCTAGAAAGTCTCGGTGGTACTGTTCCAAATAAGACAAAAACAAGTTTCCAAGACAAGCTACAGCCGGAGGTCAAACCCTACTAGCCTCGAGGATCGGTCATGTCGATAACAGTGAAAGGAGCAAAAATAAGGGGGCTTAGTTAGATGGCGTCGTAGATTTCCGGTGAAACCACTCCACCACGCTGTATTCTTTGGGATTTCCCACATCAAAAAGTGGCGTGGTAAAAATGGTGAGCCTAGACTTGTTATCAGTCTTTCATTCTTTTTCTTTAATTTGTTGCTTTTTCGTTATTTGATTTCTGGTTTGTAGTTGATATTAGGTAGATTCTAGACTTTGATTTGGTAGAAAGTAACCAGTACAAGACTAAATACTGGGTCTGAGTACCGAGAGAAAAAAAGCTAAGGCGAAGCGTGGTGGGTGTGAGAGTGTATGTGTCGTATATGAGCTCGATTCGATGGTGTTACCAATCGGTGAGCGGAGCCATACAGGATGCTCTTATGGTTTTCATCACAAATCAGGGTGATTATGCATGTATGTTTAATGACCTTATCTATGTGTGCGTTTTAAGAGCGGATGTGAGTGATTTAGGTGCTGACTTACACAAGTAATGTACGCAGTTCTGTACAATGGTCCTATACGTAAATAACAAAATTATTCGTGAAAGCAGTACATGAGTCCTTTACGATCTTCAATGTATAATACAACACTCCATGGTTCCATTAAGTACTCCAGATTGCCACCTTGCTTTTAGCCTATGATCACAACTGTACGAGATATAACTTAACACACAGTTCAGTTATTGATGGTGTATGAGTACATCTCCAGTGATCTGCAAATACAAAGGTGGCAATACTGTGTTATCTCAAACAGATCAAATTGGCCAAATCAAAAGGTTTTACTAAAAAGGGAAACAGTCAAATGGGTGGGTCGAAGGTGTTGAAGGTCTCGCAAAGTATCTTCAACGCATACAACATTACAACCCCCTAAATTAGTATACTCAACAATCAAGATTTAGATTATTATTGTAATGATACAGTTTTCTTAATCATTAGTATTAATTATCTATAGACCATTTTGAAAAACAGTGCGAGAAGGGTTTGGGGGTCAACCCGAATCTGTTTTGACCCGTTATCCAACATGATCATATTGCCAACTCTAGTGAAACTTAGCAGTAAGAACTAAGAAAGTAGAAAGGTTTAACCCACAAGGCAACAAACCTTATCTTAAAGCGCCATTTCTGCTTGCAATGCAGCAAGTTCATCTTCCTCAGCAGTGTTTTGGCGAGGAGCTGGACGTGTTGGTTGCCTGCCAGCTGGAATGTGCACAGGAGCAGCAGGGGCGGTTGTGGCAGGTTGGAGAAGCTGTTCCTCCAGCTCGGCTCCTTCTAGTTCTTCAAGTTCAGCTTCAAGTTCATCCTTTTTTGGAAGAGAAAAAGGAAAAAGGTTCAATTAGTTAGTAAGTTCAGCATCCCAAAATGTTAGATAACCTTTTAAGATGTCTCTTCTTCAATTGTAGATTTTACTTTTTGGAATTTTTTTAGAGAAATTAGATATTCACTGTTTAGATAGAACTTCAATTAATCAGTTGCAATTTGGAATATCATTCCTTCTCCATTTCATCTTTTCCCACAAAATTGAATTCAAAATACAATTTAATCATTTGTTGCAACTGATGTGAGACTGATTAACAAAAACTAACGCATAATTAAAAGCATAACTAGAATCTATTATCCAAACATCAAAAACTGATTACTGCGACTTCAAGTCACAATAACCAAAATACCAAATAATGGGTTCCAAAAAGCAAATCCAAACATCCCCTTAGCGGCTTAGCTCATTAGAGAGCAACAATTTTATTGTATTTGGGACTTGAAGAGTAATAGAAAGTGGGGACGATACCTCGTCAAAATCAGCAGCTGCACCCATAGGTGTTGCCAGGGCCTCTTGAATTTGCTTCATATTTTCAGTTTGTTCATTTATCTCATCCATAGTCTTGTCAACATCATCAATATTTCTGCATCATGATAATTTTCAAATCAAATAACATTCGATTCAAACACCAAACTCAATCGTGTAAATGAAGCTAATCTGAATTGTTAATAAATTAAAAACAAATTAAATAAGCACAGGCTTTTATAAAATTTTTGGAGCATCATCTCTCATCATTACACTTGCATGCTACAATTAAGCACATTAATTGCCATGACCAAGTAGAGGTGGCAATTTCAACCCCTTTACCTTTGAAGGTCAGCTATTTGACTGTTTCAGCTTTACCAAAAACATACTCATTAAACTCGTGGGAGATAAATCATAAACCCAAATCAACCCACTTATAGGTAAATAAATGGGTAAAAATTGCTTCTCAAGCAAGGGGTATCATTTTTTTATTTTTAACTTTAACTTCGAAGTACAATTGTTAAACTTCAATGTTAGATAAGCACATGTAAAAGAGGGTACAACTCACGTTGCCTTCTGCATGGCCTTCATTGCTGCTGCACCAGTTCTCAAAGCATCAACAGTCTCTGTGGTAGCTTTTGCACCTTCTAGCATAATCATCTGAGATTAAAGGTTCAAAAAGGTACACAGGTCTCAGTTGTTGTACATGCATGGTGTATTGATGTTTAAAACCATATTTAATTTCACAGCGTCACTATATATCACCTGGTCATGAATACGTAATTGGAAGTTCCCAAGCTGTTCAATTTGTTGTTCATACAGCTTCTTCCTCTTTAAACATTGTATTGCCGCTGAACAGAATAAAAAGTCAAACAAAAAAATCAAAGATTTCTTATAATACCGAAAAAGTTCAGGCGCTAATGCTAGATTTTTTTTCAAATTCTATAAATGACCACCAAGAGGCATATTGATGTTCTATACTTCTCTTAGCTACCAACTAATGAGTACACTCTGTAAAAAGAAATTACAAACATTGCATGAACCATTCCTCTTTGAAAACAATTTAAGCGGACTATAATCATGAAACATAAAGAAGAACAAATCAACTTCTTGCTTTGTGTATAAATAAGTGAGTACAAACATTAATTCTATCATACAAAAATCCAGAGAAAACAGTAAGTAAATTTCGATCATACCCCTTTTGTTCTTTGCTTTAGTGTATTCTTTGGCCTTCTCCACCTCTGCAGAAGCCTTCTTCAAAAGTACTTTTTCTTTCTTCTCCAGCATTTCAAGGGTCTGCAAAGGAACAACATGTGGCAAAGGTCTAAAGACACATCATATATCAGATGCTATTCCTTCAAGAAAGATGGATGATTATAAAGCCAAAAGCATAACAAAGACAAAAGTATTTCTTGGTGACCACAGAAAACATCAACAGAAACTTAAACTTTAGAGAGCAAGGCAATAAATATACTATAGAAAGTCTTATCCCTGGCCCATAAGGCCATAATTTCAATGGAATTACAGTATATTATCATGAGCTAAAAGTCGGAAAAAATTATGACAATGATTGCAACGCTGCACGTTTCACTAGCTAAGATCCCAAAAAACATGCTATCACTTTGATATAGTAATTGCAGAAACCTCCAACAAGTGACGCTATATTAGAATAATACGCAAGCCTTTGATAGAACCAATCCAAAATACTCATAGGTAGCAATTTCACAGTTTAACACAACATATATATCCTAGTTTATCCACTATGATGACCATTGTCGTGGAAGCCTAGGTTTGAGACCTACCAAGACATGCCTTTTTCCCTTGTAAGGGTAGTCATAGTGCTTTAAGGGACAAGTACAGGACACAAATGTCTGGGATTCAAGGAAAAAATGCACACTTTGATTTTATTTTTTTAGCTACTTGAGTATATTTATAATAGTTTGTCTTACACACTCTTAATATCTCTTATTTCCATCAGATCCAAGGTTATTAAGAATTTGTTTCAAGTGAATCACTACAACAAATCGACAAAAAAAAATTGAACAATCACATTAGGGGTATGTTTGCCACAAGCCCACAACAAGTTCAGGCTAAAGCAGGAGCTGAAATTAAAAGCTCAAGCCCTTTTAAATTTTACTTGAGGGAGCTAAATTTTAAGGACTTGTTTTTTAAGTAGCCTTAAATATATTGACAGCCAAATGACACTTATCAAATAATGAGAGTTTGAGTTTGAGCTTATAAAAAACATAAGCTCAAGCCCTCAAAAAACCCCATTACTGGTAAGCCCCATGCCAAACATACCCTATGTCTTCCCTCTATTGGAATCATTCACTCCCCCTCTCCTATGTCTTCACTCCTCTTCTCTTTTCTTTAATGATTCAGTATATGGGCTCTTGGTTAAATGAATCTCAAAGGTACATATTAATGTCAGTAGAGGTTTAGTCTATGTTGTCCCTGCAATGGTAGCAATTGGCATAGCAGTTGGGGACATAGAATTTGTCGTAAAGGTCCAAACCCTGGCACATGCCATTTACTCTGGATGCGATTTACCTCCGCAATGTTGGCCATTGGAATGGTAGGTGGAGGCCCCAAAGCGTGTGCTGCCCTTTTTTTATGTTTTGAGTTATGTTGATGTTAAGATGAAAAGCATATATGTACTTCAAACTTTAGTAGTTTAGTATCTTAAATGAATTGATACTCAAATGCGCGTTTAATCGTTTATTATACTGGTAAAATGTTGATTTTCCAGCTAGCAAATTTGCAATCCTATCACTCAGCTCCTGGACCAGTTTAGACGTTAAGCGATGTTGCCCCTAAGTGTCACCTGACCACCTTTGTCCATTTGAATACTCTTATGACCCGGTAATGATTGAAGAAACACAAGAACCTTAGGTCAACATATAGATATCGATTACACACTTACACAGGCACCCTAAGTCAACAATTTCTCCACGTTAAGAGCTACAACTTGATTTAAAAAAATAGTTATAGCAAAATCAGAACGAATTAAGGAGCGGCAATCATAATATTCCAAGACAAGTCCCAGAAAAACGGGTAGCAAAATACCATAAACTAATCAAGACGGTTTAAATCCACAAAAGGAGTCATACCCCTCTATTTGATCAATGAAAGACAAACTTTTACCTCATTTAATTTGTCTAATGTTGTAACGGCATTAGCTTCTTGCTTAGGTTTTCCAAAAACTCGCGTAAACATGGTTGTTTCTATAATAGATTTCCTTCAGTGAGTCAATTGAGTGACGATCTTCAAGACCTGTAAAGGAAATTGAGGGATTTAGAGATACGATCACTAATTTGAAATCCAATCCACAGGCGTGTCCAAATTTGATCTTTACGTATAAACGGATTCGTAAGTACAGTAACTCGAATCAAAATTTCAATCATCACAAAACCTTACCCTAGATCTTCAATGCGTGCAGTTGGATTCAAGTGATATGATCAGATTAACGAAGGAAAAGTAATTGAATTCGATGAATATGATATGGGTTCGAACTTCTAAGTCGATTGGGGAACGTATAAAAGCAGGGATGTGCAGCGGTTCACAAACCTGACCGAACCCGACCCATGGTACCGAAATTAACGAAGAAAACTAAGAATCGGACCAAATTACCAAAATATTTTGACCCGGTCACTTTGTTAGGTTCTTCCATAATTCCATTCAAGCCCGACCGCTGACCAAAAACTATATGGATTAAGTCAAAGAAAACTGTCCATTTTTTAAGACAAAATTTCGTATAAAAATAAAAGAAGTAGAAAATATTTTTAAACTTTGATTTTAGTGAGTTTTTTATTGTCCATATATTAAGATGCATCAAGTCAAACAAATTACTACATTAGTTTTGTTTGGCGAAAGGATTTGAGGCTAGAGTTGGGGCTATGGCTGATTAGCTGATATTCTGATAACCCAAGTCATAAGCTTCTTAAAAAGGCTTTTATTTTAGAGGGCTTACGAGGAATTATGTTTTTAATAATCTCCTCAAGATTTTAACACCCGAACGGGGCTATAGGGCTGAATATTATGAAAACTAGAATCTAAAGCCCCGATAATCCCCATAAGCCCGTTGTCGAACACACCCTATATGTCTAATATATCTTAAAAAATGTTAATAATAAACTAATTATTACATGAAAATAGTTCAAAATTTTCTAACAATAAAAGCTTACACAAAAAGAACTAAAAAAATCCAAAACCTACAACTTGATTATTACAACAAGATTACAATAATAGTTAGAACATATTTTAGTTTTGTTACAATTCCTAGTAATTTGTTGAACGTATGCTTCTTAGAATTTTAACTATATAAAGTAGCTTATTAGATTTACAAGTTGATTAATTCATTATTAATTTAGTTCATTGTTTGATACACACCGCTTGATGAAGTTAATGAGTATGAAACGATGGTTTGTACGGTTTATGTTCATCGTATTCAAATTCAATAGACTTCACGAGTTGGGCTCTGATGTCGTGATCGAATATCAATTAGTAGACCCTTTTATAACCCCGTTTCTTATTTCAAATCCTTAATAGTTTAATATAATGGTTGTGAAACCTTAATTATCCTTTTATTCCCTCACCTAAACTCTTTGTTTCCTTCTCACTCGATCTCTTGTTACCATCATTAACCTGCTGGCCACCATCAGCCACCCCTACCAATGTCTACCACTCGGTTTCTCACTCATCTTTTTTTATTCTACTATCACCTTCTCCCCCTGTTTTGATTTAATCCAAATTTGTCACTACCACCACGTAGATCTGCAACCACCACCTACAAGAACCTTTGCATCACACCACCGCCTCTCAGTCATCTAGACCTGTCATTTTCTTAATCTCCAGTGGCCTAGGCTCAATGTAGCTATATTTCTTTGAGCATGGTCATAAAATAAACTCACGTCGTATAAAAACACAAACTCAATCGATTTTTGGATGATTGGTGGTAGTAGAAAAATGAAGTGCAAAAGTAGAAATTAGAGAGAGTGTGTTGAAGAAAGAAAACAAAGCTAGAGCTAACCGATGCCTTTATAATTAATGGAGATTAGAAGGATAAGTAATGGGGTGGTTGGTAGTTGTGCATCTTATGAGAATTTGAAGTTCCACATAGTGTATTAAGTTATCAAGTTTTAATAAAATTACCAATTAACCCTTTAAAATGGCGTAATATTATAGCGGTCGGTTTTGTTTGTTAACTAATAACCGATACCAATATCCTAACTTCGACAACCTTCCTCGGCCACATCATATATACTAGCAAACTTTAAACTCTGTCGATCTTCGAACCCAATTCTAGATACTAGGTTTTCCAGATTTCTTTTCCAGTGCATTCTTCAAGGGAAAAAATAAAGTTGGTCACGAGTTCGTTCAACTGACGGGTTATTATTGGTTGACTTTCTTGACTCGTGACAACAAGATTATTTATTTGCTAAATTGATAAGGTAAATCGAGTAAATTAATCTTTTAGTTTTAAAGTTTAAGTTCATGATATTCATTCGTGTTGACCGGATCACTGATCGGAACAAACAAGCCGATTTCGTAATTAAATTTAAAAGACGCGTATTTTTGCTACATACCCTTTGAGGTACGTAGTTATAAAAATATATTTTTTCAAGCTAATACGACTTAAAACCCAAGAGTAGTATCGTATTCTTTGTTTTCTTTTCACTCTCTTCGTCTTTTTTTTTTAATCTCAAAATAGAAGATGAAAATTGTTTATGAGCTTTAGTCTTATTTTGGGTTACAAGTGTTAACTTGGTTTAAGAAAGGCAATCTTTAACGGAATATATTTAACTTTACTCGTTTTATTATTTAAACTTCATAAGTCGGATGTATTTATAAGAACTTTACCCTACAAGAAATATATACACATCCATGTACATTTGTGGTTACACTTATAGCGATACCAATATTACAAAAGAGAAAACATATAAAGTCTTGTGTTGAATTAAAACTGATATGTATTATGTTAATTAGAGGATAATGGATATGTTAGAGAAAAGTCTAACACTCGATTAAATACACAAACATAAAAATGTGAGTTGTGCATAACACAAACATACAAACACGAGCTACATAACAAAAGTCGAAGTAAAAATGCACGATATGACTCCCATAAGAACTCTCTCTCCTTTTAACAATGTGGTTACCGTGCCACTTGTGCTACCAGTCGGTCTATTAGTACTTGCACCTCCAAACCCACGGGCACTCGTTGCGTTAGCACTAGCTGTTTAATTAAACATAAACTATTCATAAACATAAAAACATACGCATTTCAAATAATCGTTTGATTATAGAATAGAATGAAAATGAAATATTACCGGTTGGTATGGGACTACTAGCAGGAACAGTACCACTAGAAGAATGCTGGTATTGATAGAAAACTTGTGCATCGGTTGAATTGGGAGCCAAATGGAGTAGTTCTGCATAACACAGTGAATACAAGTATGGGTTAATTCTTATATTAGTTTCAAGATGGCTTGATTTTCATTATTACTATTTTCTATGAATATTTATTTATGACCAATACTTTTAACTGATATTTTTACACGTGACAATTTTTACTTGTTTACTTATCAAATTATGTATTATCATTAACAAGTCAAACTAGTTTACAGTCATCAAATTAAGTGCGTTCTTGGTATATAAGAATCTCAGTTGAACTAAAAGATATTTCATTTTTGAACCCTTTTTGACTTGTTATTCAGCATGTCTATTTTGTAGCTCTAGACATACAACTTATTACAAAGCAAAGGCCTTTTGGGAACAAAATTATGTACTTACCAGGACATTTTGTTACATTGGCTGGTGCATGACACACTGAAGGAAGGCCTAATGCAAGAGTGACATTGATTGTGAGGCCTAAATCTGGATCATTTCTATCTTTTATCACCACACACAAACATTTCTTGTTGGTGTTCAACACTTGTTTCAAACCGTTACAACAATCCGGTGTTGGAGATTTAGCGTTTCCTCCAACATATGGCAAACATGTCGCCAGTCCCACCAGCTGCTCGGTGCACTCTTCCTTATCCTTATCATCTGCACCCGATGTTACATGAGAGGCCAACACCATGGTCACAATTATGAACACAAACGAAAATGGAAATTGGGTTTTTAGTATACCCATTGAAATGAGAGGATGGAGTGATAAGTTGAATCAATAATAGTTTTTGTTGGAGGATAGAGGTGTGAACTTAAATAAGGCTTCCTTTACATCCAAGTCCATTATAAAAAAACCATAATTATCAATGAAAATATTAGAAATCCGACTTTATCCACAAGAAGCCACAAGATACATATGTACTATCATTATGTAGGTAAAAAAATACAGTCTTCATTTGAAGCAATATGATGTCATTTTGATTAACTATATATGTGTGTAAGCTTAAATTCATTATCATCTTAATTATTACAATATCTGCATATAGAGCATACACACCTCGTTTAAATAAGATTGAGTATGATTGTTATTGCACGAAAAAAGTAATAGTAGTAGGTGTGGGTGAAGATAGTGGAACATTATAATTTTTTTCCTCTTGGAACATTATTATTAACAGCAAAAAGTAATTGATTTGAAATTGTGAGATTGCTGAATTAGGTTAGGTGTAGGTGAAGATAGTGGAAATGGACAAGTGGAGATGAGTTTAAGCACTTCACCAACCCACTAAAGTTTGTGGTAGGACATGTCTACTTTTATTAACGTTTGTCGTTTGGTTGTACATTTATATAAACCCATAGAGTAGCCTAATAGAAGAACCTGTTTAAATACAGAATTTATAATTATTCTTAAGAAAAAGATATTTTAATATTCACTACTGTTTATAGCCTATGTACATAGGTGTGTTCGGTAACAAGATTATAGGGATTATAGGAGTTTAAAATTTTAACTTTTATAATTTTAAGTTGTAAGGGGCTGTTTGTTTGCTGCTTAATGGAACCATTCAGCACTGAATGCTGAATCATTCAGCACTGAATGCTGAATCATTCAGCATTCAGCGTGTTTGATTGCTGCCTCTGAATGGTGAAGACTGTGCTGAATGATTCAGCATAATGCTGCTGAATCATTCTACCTTAATGTGCATTCTGAATAATTAAGCACCAAGTATTTTACTCTAATACTTCTTCTTTCACACGTTGTCTTGTTAAACAATCAT
>JAUEJL010120570.1:0-11892 GCA_032274825.1 Drosophyllum lusitanicum | reverse complement strand
TACAGAATCCCAAATCAGATAACAAATCAATCGAAGCCCTAAACCTCCAAATATGCTACAAAAACCCAAATCTTGAATCTGCCAAGAAATCAGTGGAACACCTTACAAGAAATCGATTCTCATTGAAGCCATTTTGCAAACAGATCTCGCAAACCCTAACCTGGAAACACAGACTGAAATCATGAACAAGAATCGTAAACCTTAACCTTGTCGAGTATGAGATGAAGCAACAAATTCATAATCAGATGAAACCCAAGAATCCTAAATCAATTTCCGGAAAAGAACAAAGAATCGCAAATCGTAAAGAAGATGAAACCCTCGATTGAGCATCACCAGATAACAAAGAAACGAATGCAGAACCGATGATCTTGTGAAACTTGGAGATTTTGGGGCTTTTTGAACAAATTTGGTTTCTTTCAGTATCATGTATATGTATTACGAATCTAGAGATTTTAGGTTTATTTTTAACAAATTGATTCCTTGTTAACCCTACAATGAACTAATATATATACCCAAGCTAATTCAATGTTTTAAAAAGTAAAAATAAAAAAAATAAAAAAATGAAGATAACCGGAATCTGGAAAACTTCACCGGAAACTGGAGATGTCACAAGAAACCGGTTGTTAGAGAGGTGACCTGCAATAGTAGGTCATCTTGTATACAATGAATCAAAATTGTAAGTTGTTTGTATTTTTAGGTACAAAATAAAGTTGGTTTTATACAATGACAATATTGACATAGTTTGTTGTATTTTCGCGCATTTTGCCCTTAAATTTATTTTATTAAATTAAGACTACTTAAGAGTTAAGATCATTTAATAAAATTTGATGCATGTTAAATATTTATATTAAAAGAATAGAATATATTAAGAAGAATCTGTACTATCTTATAAAGCATTTAGGTTTTTTATCTTTTGTCTTAATCTCTTAATTTTATGTAATTTGAAATTACTTATTTACCCTTAATATTAAACTAAATAGAAACTATTAAATAAAGTAACTATTTGATGGAGTTAATGACAATCTTATATACATTTTAATAAATTTCTAGATTCTTTTAAATGACTAATATAATTAAAATAACATAGAGTTATAATGTCAACATTCTTGTTTGATTTTTCTATTTATGTGAAATTTTATTAATCCATTATAATTTAGACAAGATACATACCACCATTATTTAAAAAACGAACAAGTTGTTGAGAAAAAATATTCGTCGCCGCTGCATTACACGGATACAGTGTTAGCGTCAATTAAAAAATGTAATTAATATATAGTCAAGATCTTATCATTGGCACTTTGCTTAAAATATAAAAATGCGTAAAGGCATCCTTCCTAAATAACCCAAATTAATTAAAATACCCAAATCGATCATATGAATTTAACTCCAACATTAATTAGCTCGATCAGCTCAACTTACCATTAATTACCACCAAAAACTCATCCATCTTAATTCGATCTCTCTCTAAATAATTTCTGTACATCCATTCTCGATCATCTAACGTTAACCATGAAACCAGCCTGAAACCACCATCACCATCACCACCAGTCCACCACCACCACCACCATCACTACCATCAATTCATACTATGATCACACATCGTGAACCCTAGCTAATTAATTGATGGATCAACCACCACCCAGAGGGGCTCGATTTCCACTCGTCCTCTTCATTTTAGTAATCGTATCCCTTTTTGTCATCTTTTTTGGATCCGATAGAGCCCGATCTCGAACCATTCTCGCCATTACTCACAACTTTGATCCTCGTCCCATCATTTCCATCACGGTATATACGCCTGCCTGCCTGCCTGTATATTTATATATATTCATATATATATATGCGCGCAGTAATTAATTAATACTACTTTCTTTAAACAATTTTATGTTAATATATATTTTTGCAGGCACACGAGAGGCACGTAGATGATCTCGAAATGGCGTTAGCGGGAGCCGCAACTCGATTCAAAACGGTGATCATAACGATTGTGAATAAAGCTTACGTCGAGGGAGATAACGCAATGCTGGACATATTCTTGGACGGGTTTTGGATAGGAGATGATACACGGCCACTCGTTAATCATCTTTTGATCGTTGCGGTGGATCAAACAGCGTACGAGAGGTGTATGTTTCATACATTACACTGTTACAAACTGAAGACCGATGGCGTTGATTTTATGGGTGAGAAGATGTATATGTCGGATGATTTCATTAAAATGATGTGGCAAAGAACTCTTTTTCTGGGAGATGTTCTTAAGCGTGGATACAACTTTATCTTCACGGTACGTACGTAACTTATTAATTAGTCCAGTTAATTAACTCAGTATATATATAATATTAATAATATTATTTGTTCTAGTTTGTCACGATCGATACCATATATATAGTTCATCTGGAAAACTTAAAACATTATTAAATTATATTAAGGTGTTCATCCACTCTATAAGCTAGGTAACTGAGGGCTCGCGTCTCGTCGTAGACGACATACCTATAGATTATAATAAGTGTTAGTGAAAAAGATTAATAGAAGAATAGGCAAGAACCAGAATATCAAAATGACCCATCACATAAGGTAGAAGGATTAGTGACACTACTAGAAAATCAGTTATTTCCGACGAAAAAAATTAATACATCAGAAATTTCAGTATGAGGAACCAGAGTTTTTTTTATCCTTAATTCAAAGGTTTAGTATCCTTAATCAAACGGGTTGGTTTGGCGAGTACCTTCAGTGACGCACGGATTAAGGTTAATCATGAATTGTTTGAAGGATTAGTGACGTAATTGGTATTATCACTAAAAATTAAGAATATATAATGAAGAAAGTCATATTTCTCCTAATTAACGTAATAATTAGTTAAAGAGTGTTGGCCAGTCTCAATTCAGTTAATTCTTTGAAGGGTTGTAAACTTTAAAAAAAGCATCAATTATGAATAATTATATATTGCTTGCGTATTAATTACTCTTTTCTTTCCCCTTCAAAATGGATCGGCTATATGGAAATTCTACAAGGAGGCTCAATATTAATCCTAATATAAATTATGAAATTAATATTACCTTTAAAGCGATCTGCTATATGGAAATTCTATAAGGAGGGTCAATAATTAATCGTCGTATAAATTATGAAATTAATATTACCTTTAAATCGATCTATTATATGGAAATTCTACAAGGAGGCTCAATAATTAATCATAGTATAAATTATGAAATTAATATTACCTTTAAATCGATCTGCTATATGGAAATTCTACAAGGAGGCTCAATAATCGTCGTATAAATTATGAAATTAATATTACCTTTAAATCGATTGGCTATATGGAAAGTTGATTATAAACATAAGTTATGATTGTTATATTTGAAAATTAATATTACCTTTTTATTCTTATAAGTATTAAATTAAATCATATCCTGGTCAAGTAATTTTATAAAAGAATTAGTCCGATCCTCGTCAGAATTAGTACGTAGTTCAACAAATTTTAGGTGAAAACCATATATAAATACTTTTGAATAAGGCATGTAAAATTTTAACGGATCGAATCAATCTATTTAAGAAATTAATTAATCAATTTTTGGTAAAGGTGTTTAATTAATTACCCTATCTACATATATAATCTCATTTTCATACTAGAATCACGTAACTTATAACTGTTTGGTACAGAAGAATAATAACAAGGATTAATCACATATTGATCAAGATAACCTTGAATTAAGTTGTTGTCAATTTATAAGTATTGTTGTATAAAATATAAGTTTATTCAAACTATCTGAATTAAAAGAGAATAAAATTACTGACTTAATTAAAAAAGTAGGGCAAATGACATGAAAATACAATGACTTTTGTCTTAGTTACCATTGTAGACAACAAACTTTAAATTCTTAAAAATAATACAATCAATTTTCATAATCTTCATATTATATGCAAGTTGTTGTATACTATGTAAATTATGACAAATCTCATTGTATACAATAGTAACTAAATACCAGACACAGGAAAAAATTGTTTGCATACAATGGAAGGATTATGAAAGTTTATTGTATTATTTTTAAGAATTTAAAGTTGGTTGTATACAATGGTAACTAAGACAAAGTTTATTATATTTTCATTCAATTTGCCCAAAAAAGTATGACCCCTATAGCTTATTTTATTAAGTTATGATATATAATTTGATGATTAGTTTCTGATTGAGTACAAGACAAACAATATGATTGTAATTTTCCGGTTTAAGTTTTTTCACAGTTAAATTTAGGGTTTATTTCATAAAACAATAATTAAGTTTGAAATTATTTTATCAAGGTTATTCACAAATTATTTCACAATATGAAGTAAAGAATGAGTGAGCTTAATGCAATACTTTTAAAACTTGGTCAATATTATATAAATTTTCTGATTAATTTATTAAGTCAAAATTAAATTAAAAATAAGTTATGTGTTTATATATAATCCTATTGACGGAAAAAACTTTTGTCGTCTTCCTAGTGTGGTGGTAGGTGATTTTACTTTTTACGAATGCCATCATAGTTCGAAATTCCATGTATGTTTTTACTTATTCTTGTGAAATGATTTGTATACAATATAAATTAGTCGTATATAATAAAAAGTGATTGTTTAGACTATTATATCATTGAATTTATAAATGAGAATAAAAAATAGTGTGTTAGTAAGGATATAAGAGTCATGATTATTATGTAATACTAATTTATGTTATTTACAAGTCATCTTCCTTTTTTCAGAGATGATCATTCTTCTTTAAGCTTCTAAAAATTACAATAACACCCCTTAAATACAACCTAATAATTTGTAGGAAGAAGTATTGCCTTTTTTATCGTTAAAAAATGGTTTTGCAATCTTTTAAAAAAAAATCAACTTTTATTCATTTTCCATTTATTTAAATAATAATTATTTTATTACGTGATAGTTATTTTAAACAAAAATAATTTTATTTATATTTACAAAAAGGCATACAGATTTATATATTTTCTCAAATCAAATTCTTGTTTTGTTGTTTAATCAAATTATAAAAAAAATTCTATAATCATATTCATGTTATATTTATGGTTTGTTTCAAGTAATCTATTTAAATGTTAATGATGTATTTTAATCAACTTTTATTAGTTTTTTATTGAAAATTATAAATTTTCAAATCCATCGTTTTAATTGTCATCGTAAGTTCGTAACTATTTTAGACAATTATAAGGCTTTTTATATTATAAACAATGATGGTCGCTACCGCATTTCGTTGCGGGTTTTAAAAACAAATCTAGTTTTAATTACGATAATTTGTTATTATTATTCTGAAAATAGATGCCCGTATGATATACGGATTGATTTAATAAAATGATAAAATTAAACACTAATTAAAATTTTTTAAATAATTATAAAACATGAAAGAAATGATAACATACGACGTCAACACTCAGACTAGCGGTGAAAGCGTCGATGCAAGGTAAAGAGCACATGTGACAGAAAAAACATGATATCATGAAACAAAGAGATATGATTGTATTTCTTGTACAATCATATAATATTTATAAATTAACACAATAAGGTCAAATATTTATTGTTATGAATACAAAAATTAAAATAATTATAAAATATTTTAAAATAATAAAATTAAAAATTTTCTTAGATTTGATATTTATAAACGTTATAAAGGTTTAATATGATATTTATAAATTAAGGTGGAAAAATATGATATTTTAAGTTTTAATAATGGCATGTATGAAATTTTTTTTATAATTTTGATTTAATTTTGACTAATAAAAGTCAAATTTAAAATTTTAATTTTGATTAAATGAATGGTCAGGATTAAGTAATTAATTTTATTTTATTAAATAAAGAGTTATGATCATTTAATAAATTTGATGCATGTTATTCGTTTATTTGTATTAGAAGATAGTTGTTCATGTTCTTATTTTTAATTGAGTAACTAAATAAATATAAAAAAAATTCTTTACCAAAAACATTAACAAAGTAAAGAAATTATATATAACAAATAATTTTTTGTTATAAGATTACTTATTTACTTATGAAATAAAAAGAAATTGAAAAATACAATAAAACTAAAAGAGATAGAATTTGATTTTAGAGAGCATGAAAATAGTTATGTTCAGAAATTAAAATCTTGGGAGAAAAATGGAACTTAGTGGATAGCTCAGCAATATCAGATGTGCAAGACGTCTCATAAAGTTATAGGTTCAATTCCCATGATTGACATAAAAATGTAGATTTAAGATTAGGTTTAGTGTGTGTTCTTGCGTTCAAAAATAAAAATAAAAATATGTCAATGTATCTTCCTCTAATACTTTCTAATTTAACTTGTATTGTTTATCTGTGCATTTTTATGAAGATTTAATAGATACATATTTCAATACAAAATTCGCAAAATGTTTAGAATTGCATATTTCCTTGTTGTACTTAGATTGTTTCTTTTCTTTTATATGTATCATATCCAAACAATCTTGCTATACGACCATAATACCATTAAAAAAACAATATCTAAAGCTCAATATATAATGTGAATGATATAAAAAAGCAATTCTTAAAAAAATATAAAAAGCAAGATTTTATTTAAAGAAGAATTTTTTTAAAATAAACTGAATTCTAAAAATTGAAATCTAATTGGGTATACGTAAAAATATAAAATAAAAACTTTGAAATAATAGAAAATAAATATAGAGAAAGAAGTAGAAATTAAATATTAAAAAGAAGAAAAAATTAGTGGCAAATGGCTCTGCACCAAATATAAAGCGAGAGAAGGGTTCGAACTTCTGTGGCCTCTACAACATACATAATATCAAGGGCAAATTGTATTAAAACGCAATGAACTTTGTCTTACTTACCATTATATACAATCAACTTTATTTTCTTAAAAATAATACAACCAACTTTCATAATCCTCATATTGTATGCAACTTGTTGTATACAATGAAAGTTATGGCAAAGTTCATTGTATACAATGGTAACTAAACAATAGACACATAAAAAAGTTATTTGCATACAATGATAAGATTATGAAAGTTAATTGTATTTTTTTTAAAATTTTAAAGTTGGTTGTATACAATGGTAACTAAGACAAAGTTCATTGCATTTTCATACAATTTGCCCTAATACCAACCATCTGTACTAGGTAGAATAGTAGTAACAAACAACATGCACAACAAGCCTAAATGCTTCGATTATTTTTTATATATGATAAAATAATTCAAAGGATTCACTTTTGATATATTTTAAACATGGTTGGTTATCAATTGTCAATCATTTTTTATAAGAACCAATACGATATCTTACGAAACCTGATCAAGATGTGATAATACACTTCAATCTCGATTAGATTGAGAGTCGTGTTTTCAACATAATTGCAAAAATCAATGATGCATGTTTCCCCAAGTCTTGAAAGTTAATGCACGGAATTTCTTTAGTAATAAAAAAGTGTAAGCCGAATTAGAATTTATTAGAGATTATGTAAATTAAGATGCGATCAATAAATGAACTTAATTAATTGTATAGATAAGTCAAGGCCTTCCAATTATGGTCTTCTTAGTGTGACCATATCTTCACTTTCTCTTCCTTCGGTTGCCTCTCTACCACCGCCATCACCGAACTAGGTTTGGTTGCAGCCACGCTTCTTCCTCCCCTCCTATCGTCTCCCTTGAGTGAAGACTTTCTTTCTCTTCTTTTCTCTCTCATCCTGCCACATGTACCCATTGTAAATTAAAGTATATTAGGCTTTTTCTTTGTTGGCATGCCTCTTGCTACAACCGTAGTTGTAGCTCTGGTTGCTGCAGCCATAACTCTTACAATTGTCGTCCTCCACCACTACCTTTCTTGCTGCAACCGATGTAGTCATAACTCTTACTGTCGCCGTTGCTCCTTTGGCCGCTAAACCATCATTGTCTTGCAGCCCTGAAATTTTCTTTCTCGTTGTATTTTTTCCCTCTAGTGCAGCGTCCGACCTTCTCTTGATCTTACTACGTGGAAGTATTAGAGGTAGGGGTGAGCATGAGTATCAAAAATACTGAACCGGACCGGTACCAGTACCGAGTTCGAATTTTTGGTTCGCTACTCAGTACTTGGAATTTTGCTAGATCGGTACTCGATATTCGGGACTAGTACC
This sequence comes from Drosophyllum lusitanicum, assembly GCA_032274825.1. NCBI lineage: Eukaryota > Viridiplantae > Streptophyta > Magnoliopsida > Caryophyllales > Drosophyllaceae > Drosophyllum > Drosophyllum lusitanicum. Next base: position 3,785 of record JAUEJL010120570.1, on the reverse strand, counting down.
GAACTGACTAGGTAAAATAGGTACCCGGTACCGGTACCATATATGAATACTCGGTACAGTATTTGGTACCGCCTTTAAACCAAATTCGGTACTCGGTAAAATTGGTACCGGTCTGGCACCATGCTCACCCCTAATTAGAGGTGATGTATATTAGGGTTTAGTAAATGATAACTCAACTTAATTGATAGATGGGTCGGGGCTAGTTGAGGTTTTTTTGTAACCTTGTAGTACTAGACACCTATGGGGTTTTCACAATTCTACGGCCTGTTTATATATATTATCGCAAAACTCAGTTTAAAAATCACAGTGTATATTGTACATTGTACTATTATAGAGTGCTAAGAATGCATCCAGATTGGACCCAATGTGTAGCATGAGGTCTTAAACTATATAGTGCTTTTCTTCGTACATCATTACAAATATCTTTATCTATATGATTGGGCTGGGTTTTCTTGATGATTTACTTTTATAAGTTGGTCTCGTTCATTACAGGATACAGATGTGTTATGGCTAAGAGATCCATTTCCGAAGCTAAACCTAAAAGGCAACACAGACCTTCAAATCAGTGTTGACAAGTTTAACGGCAACCAATGGTTAGAAAAAGACCAACTAATCAACACAGGTTTCTACATGATCAAATCAAACATAAAGACGATAACTTTATTTGATGAATGGTATGCAAGAAAGGACAATTCAACTGGAATGAAAGAACAAGATGTTCTTTTTGAACTAATGAGAAAAGGTGCTTTTAAAAGGTTAGGCCTTCGAGTTAGATTCCTGGACACAATGTTATTCAGTGGAATTTGTGAAGATAGTAGAGATGTTAAGGTTGTTGTCACCGTTCATGCCAATTGTTGTCGTAGTATCAAAGCCAAAGTACAAGATTTAAAACGGATTAAGCATGATTGGCAGAGATTTAAGGCTTCCTCGATCGATCAGACCTTGCAATTTACATGGTCAAATCACTCTGCATGTCTTGAGTCGTGGAACCAATGAGCTCGATCCTAACCTTTGTGGGGTGTTGTTGATAGAACCCCTCTTTATACCCCTCCTCTCTCTCTATCACACACACATAATTCAATTCTCAAAACACATCAAATCAATGTTATATACTCACACTAAATCAAGAAGTCAATCATAGAGGAGGTGTCATGATCCTAACTCATTTGATATTCATCTTTTTACAGATTAGTGAATGATTAATTATTCCCAATTATAGGATGTTTATTCTTAATTATTTTGAGAAAAAAATTCGGCTTTAAAATTACATAGTTGATAATAATTAAATGGATCTATTTAAATTTTAGCACTTCTTTTGATAGCATATTAGATCTCTAGGGTTTCAAATTAGACCACCAAAAAACTCATGAAGGATTTAGGTAGTTGTTTATGGTGTTTTCCGACATCATGATTGATCTATGGTAGCTATTGGATCATTAGTGTAACTCGAGCACCAACGAACTCATGACAGTAGTTCATTAAAAACCTGCATAGAATACATAAAGTGACTTGCACAAACTCTAGTACCCAACTATATGATATAACTACAAGCAGGGTGGACATGTTATCTTGTTATAAACCCTAAGAAAGTTTCCTATGTATAATGGTGATTTGTATACAACACCTTTTTGACATATACATAATCATGATTTTATGTCCCTACAAACTGACTAACTAATTTTCCCAACCAATATTCATGGGTATTATAGTCCAAACATCTACTTTTAGTTGTGATAACAAAAGGATGTGTACAAATCACCTCTCATACTAAAGTAACAAAGATGAATTTGTCATCTTAATACAAAGCTGAATTTTCGAAATCTTACATTAAAACAACTAATACTTGTAACATAAAGAGATGATGAGAATAAAAATATTCTAATAAAGTGGTTGCGAATGATATTAATTAATCCTCTGTAATTCACTCATTAGCTTCATCAAGATTTAGAAATTGGGTCATACCATTGTTGCATGAACGTCTCTGATTAGTCGGCACGTGACACAATTCTACAAAAAGGTACCTCCGTATCGACACAGCAAAAAGGATATCGCTTTTACAACTTCTACTACGACGTGGATAATTGTCCCACACACTCGACCTCAAACTTAGCGGACACCCCTCACCGATAAATAGGGAGTCATAACACCATTCCAAGGTACACACCTTAGTACCTCTCTCCCTTACATGCATTTTACACATGGGATCATGGTCCTCATTAAATTGAGCGTCAGCACTGTTTATAGTGCTTATCCCTGTAAATCGTCTAAGATAGTTCTTTTTCTTTCTTAAAAAATTAGCGAGATCGATTGCATCCTCCAACCCAGCGGTTCACCAACATTTACTTGTTCATCTTACGAACAAACAATAATGACCAAGAAATGAAAAGCCAACCTCTTCTTGATTGATACATCCTTGTAAAACTTTGACCATTGTCCTAAAATAGTGGGACATAACTCTCATCGATCTCTTTTGTCCTAAACAACCTTGTATGCGTGGCTGACGATTTTATTAAGATCAAGATGCTTACCACTAGGTGAAAATGAATTACTTTTGATCAAGCCACTACCTCTTTCTTGTATATTGAGAGCACATTCAACGGGTTCATTTTTATGGGGGCGTAAGATTGTGATTATGCTGGTATGGTTGCCAACAGATTTGCAAGGAACATATTCATCAATGCGGTTATTGTTAGAACCAAGTTGTGTTCATTTTATCATTTTAGTTAAATTTTGCTTCTAGTTGTATATCCTAAAAGTATAGGTTATATTGTGAAAATACCTTATAGGTATATAAACAATATAACTAATCCTAATTCATTTAAGCATTTTATATTCTAAAAACGTCTGTGTCTTCTTAGTTCTCTCTCAACTGTTCATACTAAGATCATACATCATCACTGTGGATTTGATTCAATAACCACAACTGAGAACATACAATTGGTATCAGAGCCAAGAGTGGATAAAAAGGTAGTTTTTTAATCAAAAGATTGAACAAAAGAAAAAGGATAGATTATTTCTTCTCCATAGCAACTGCCGCCATCGATTTCAATCACCTACCTGCTTGCTTGGTTAATTAAATCACTTGTTTGCTAGCCCATTTCAATTAATTCTCTTGCTTGCTTGCATTAATTCTCATGCATGCTAGCATGCTTATAAATTTCTTTTTGGCCGTACGCTTCAAAACCTAATTTATTTTTGATTTTTAAGTATTTAATTCAAATTGATGATTGGGGTTGCTTAGTTTGATGTTTATTTGAAGATTGGATTGAAATCATTTGATTTGAATTGAAAATTAAGTAAAAAAGTTGCTTAATTTGAGGGATTAGGTTATTTTTGTTGGGTTTGTATTTGACAGTCTTTGAATCGTACATGTTCTTCAATCAATTGCAAATTTTCTTCCCCAATTGAATTGCATTTGGTCTCCATCGTATTTTGTATCTCAATTGCACTTGGAATTTCAATCGTATTTGTGGAAATCAAATTTCCACGTTGAGTTCTTCAATTCGCATTTTAGAATCGCATTTCAGCAATTATAATTTACAAATCGCAATTCCGAATAGCCATTTCCAATCGTAATTCACCAATCACAATTCCACAATCGCAATTCACCGATCACAATTCCCGATCACAATTCCCTCAATCGCAATTCCTCCTATCGTATTTGAAGATTGGGATGGAAATCATTTTACTTGGATTGAAAATTAAGTAAAAAAAGTTGCTTAATTTGAGGGATTAGGTTATTTTTGTTGGGTTTGTATTTGACAGTCTTTGAATCGTACATGTTC
>JAUEJL010120559.1:0-11892 GCA_032274825.1 Drosophyllum lusitanicum | reverse complement strand
ACCATTCTTGATCCAGTGCTTTAAAGGTTCTTCACCAATATAACCTTGCTTCGTTAACCTGTCCAGGAGGGATCCAATATTTTACAAAATGTATTACCAATAAGAAAGTCAGTGGCCCATTGTAACGATGGTCTTCCTTCCATTGCAGCTTTGTTTTTTAAGCTTTCTAGCAAATATGATCACCGGTCTACACTTTTTATCTTTAATAGTCTTAACGCATGGCAGGAACTTTTGATTCAATGTTCTGCATTTTATCCCTTCAATCATAACTAGTACAAACATCACTAGATAATTCAGCTTAAATAGATCACCTCCACTATTTTGTTGCATCATGTTGTCCACCACATTTTGCAGGTAAATTCTTTTTTTGTTTGGTGGAAGTTGTTGTCGCCATTCTTTTGTGGTCCTGCAACATATTGATGTTACTTTCAATAGCTTTAACACCTTGTTTCCCATGGGTAAACCTAGTACCTCATGGACAATATGTTTTGTGATTCTTATTTTTTTCTCCCATTATTAGACTACATCTCGCCACATCAAAATTCTTCACCAACAAATGTCTCATAAGTTTTGGTAGTTCACTAATCTCAAATTTTAACATGTTTTCAAAACCCATTGCTTTCACATTTTCTTTTTGTGCATCTGTTAGCATGTGAGTCATAAGGTAAAATGAAACCGGAGGTATTCTTGTTTTAATTCTTTTAATTTCAGTTTGTTCACTTCTCAGCACCATCTTATTTGTGAGTCCATGACAAAGCTTTAAATGCATATCTTCAATTTTCTGTTCACATTGTTTGGCTTAATCCACCACCCTTTATTTTGATTTTAGTTTCTCAATTCTATTATGTCTAGGCAATGCTCTTTGTGTGATGTAATTCCTAATTTCTTTAGTTGTAAAGCTAGATTTAACATACAAAATCATAAAGTTATATTTTTTTGTATAAATGGCTCAATAGTCTCTAATTTCTAGAATTTCGATTCTACAAAACTTTTTGATGCAAACTAATAATATAAATGCTATTCATCGGTGTATATAAATCAGAAGAACCTTTTTATCTCGATTTCTTCTCCCTTTTGCTTTCAACTTTTCTGGGTGTTAATTCGTCATCGGTTGTTTCCAAGTTAATATGCACAATTCTTTCTTTTTCTAAAACTTGTCCTAAATCTGTTGCGTTTTCGTTTACCTACACATATATGAACTCACGATTAAGATGAATTAATACAAAATTCGTTTTTCAAGTACACGATTAAGGCGTATTGTTTTCAACTCAACTTCAACAAAGCGTATTTATGAACTCCGCGTATCTTCCATGGCGGTGAATGTTGCGAGCATTTTGGGGTTTTAATGGTTGTGATGAATGGAAAACCTGTAGGTGCTTTTCAGGGTTTGAAATTCATTTGACGAAGCCATTTCTTTTGAAATTTGACGTGTTTGGCCCAATGTGGTACGACCATCGTCTCCGCCATGTTTGTAATTTCCAAATTACCCTGCAATCGTCACTATTTGAATTGGAAGATTCAATGATGTTTGACTTTTATCGATTGACTCCGCCCTTGACGAACAGCTGTGATGGCCTCTTTCTCTTTTTATGATTAAACCCATTTACTTGATCTCTACTATATATATATATATATATATAGCCGTCCAATTCCCCGTCTTTTAATTCTATCGTCCCACCCATGAATGTATTCAATGTACATTGTTACACTCTATCCCCACAGCCCACGCGGCCACACTCTCTATCCATGAATTTCACTTACCAAATGAATGTCTAATATTGGTTCTCGTAATAATAATGGTTCTTAAATGAACCCCCTATATATAATGGGTAGAATAGGGGAGGGGAGGGGTGGGGTGGGGTGGGTTGGATAGGGTGGGGTGGGTGGGGGTTTGTAGGGTGGGAATCTATTGTGATGAAAGGATTAGCCGATTAGAGTTAAATCAAGGGTAATCTTGTCTTTTGTCAACATTCCTTAGGAGAAGGAGTTAAATTCCATCCAACCTATTAAAAGAATTGATTTCCATTACGTAAAGAAAAATTTAAATTCCAAATAATTTTACCAAACGTGAAATATAATGGAATTTGATTTGAATTTAATTCCATTTTTTCACATTCCGGTGAAACAAACGTAATTCATCATAGAGTCAGCAAAATCATCTCTTGGCTTAATTACACATTAATTCTTGGCTTAATTAATGGCTTTGATTTACACATTTCTTCACTTAATGGCTTTGGTTTACGTCTAGCGGATTCGGTATTTTACATCGAACTTGAAGTTGTTATACTAAAGGGCTTTTAACCTAGCGATATCAAGGTGTTGGAAGGTGTTCCTCATGGCTTATGGTCATGGGTTCAAGTTCCACTGTGGGCAAAATATGTATACTTCGGAATATATTAGTATGTGCATGTGTTTTGCTGTTCAAAAAATGAAGTTGTTATAGTTTATGTTGAGATATTGGGCCTATTTGCAAAATTGCAAGTTTTTATGATAGTTTTTTGGAAACAATTATATAGTTTTTATTGTTAGTTTTTATTGAAAACGTCTTTCTCCTATTTCAATGCATGTATATCATTTTGTACGTAGGCTTTGTGAAACAAGTAAGATGAGTAGAGAAAGTATGGGGAGAATTTTTGTGTGTATTTGGATCGTTTTCTCCTACATATTATTATATTACACATATCGTATCGATCAATTACAGTTTTTAATGTAAGTTATATACTCACTCACATATATCACAGGGTTTAAATTTAGATTTTTAAAGGGTTCAAATAGAATCACTCATTTTTTATTAATTAGGATGCTATTCACATACCACTATACCTGACATATCATATCAATCAATTACAGTTAGCAATATAAGTCAAATAAAATAACCCATTTTTTATTATCAAACGTTATGCGAGATTCTTGAAAAATCTTTTCTATTTTCACATTTTCAAATTTGTTAAACTATTTTTGACGCAATATGACCATTGTGGTTGTCATACTATTATGTATAGATTGTTTATATGACAAGTAAAAAAAGAATGCTAGCAGAGACAACTGCGAAAGTATAAAAGACTTAACCAAGATGGAAGAAAATTAAGATTCACCAATGTATTAGAGATAATGTAAATTAGGGTTTAATGTTGACTGATTCAGCGCAATTGTATAGATGAGTTAGGGTTTCATATTAAAGTTTCTCTTGCATCATTTGTCCTCTATAAATATTTATTAATGTAATACAAAATACCGGCGATGATTCTTATTGTTTTAAGTTCATGGTTTATTTGTAACAATACAAAGGATTTATAAAATTATTTATTTTTAATTAAATATATGTATATGTGTTTGTGTGTATGTATATACATACATACATACCAATATGGTACCTGTTCAAAACTGCAGTGCCGGATAATTTAGGAAGATGATTTGTACACAACATTTGTTACTATACACAACAAAAAGTTTGTATTTGGACCATAATACCTTTAAACATGTGGTTGAAAAAAATAGTTAACATAGTTGTAGGAGTAAAAAAATTATGATTGTTGTGTGTGACAAAAAAATGTTATGTACAAATCATCTTCCGATAATTTATCTCTGAACACGTATATTCACTCAACAGTATGTCATTATCAACTAATATATATATAGAGGTAGAAAATGATGTTCGTCAGTAACATACATGTTGTCTTTTAATTGACAAAGAGATAATTATTTAACACGTTAGCCAAGGGCATAAAACAATTATACGTATTTAGTATATACTTTCATTTATATTTTTTGGTTTTTATTTTTTTAACATGTCAATTCAGCATTGCGTCATCCTTGAAACCTTTAACATAGAACAAAAAGGATAGTGATTGCTAACAACATTACATAGTTTTCATATGGACATGAAGTTATAACAATGTTTAACATTGGATGCTAAAATATTTTCATTATAAAAAAACTGATGTGATAATTAATCATTACAGTAATTGATTATTAATGTTATAATTAAAAGCAATAACGTTAAGTATTTCTTGGTTATAATTTATAAAGAACTTATATTGATTAAAATATATTTTAAAATAATAAACTAAGAATATGGTTAAATAAAATATTTTAAAATATTATAAATGATAAATATGATATTTATAATTTAAGATTAACAAATACAATATTTTAAAGTTTAAAAAGAACATATATAAAATTATATATAATAATAATAATTCAAATAGATAATTTGATTTAATTTATAAAACAAACGAATAAAAGTATCTATTAAAGATAATTGAAGTAAGGTTGTCAATTCGAGTCGGGTTCGTGTCGTTCGGGTTCAGGTTAGTTTCGTGTCGACCTAATTTCGACCCATTTATTTTCGTGTCAGGTTCAGGTCATGTCAGTTTTTTTTCGTGTCGGGTTCGTGTCGACCTTCGGGTCGATCCATAGGCCAAATGTCATCGACGAGAATTTTTTCAGTTTTCGAGTACGATTTTCGAATACGGTTTTCCGTTTCAACTACGAATTTTCTTATCAACATTTCAAATTCCATGTTTGTTTTCTAACCTTCGGTAAAAATTTCGAAAACGATTTTCGTTTATATTCTAACTTCAATAATCAATGTTCGTTTCGATTGTATTCGAACTTCAAATTTGGTATTTATTACGGTTTTATTTTACTTTTTTATTCACTTATATAAATGAATATAATAAAACCTATGATGTATTACTATTATATCAAGTATCAATAAATAATATTATTGAACAACCTAAATTTATTCATTATTAAATAGAATTATGAATTGATTCAAAATATTAATTAAAGTATCCCCTATCAAATAATTAAATATAAAAGTACCAAAATCATATAACAAATGCCAAAATAACGTACTATTGTTTTAATTGTAAATATTTTATTGTTTATTTTGAGTTTTTAATGTTTAAGGATTTTGTACTTTCGTTTGACGGATTTTATTACCCTAAAATGTCACCTTCTTATTTGAATTCACAATCTTCTTTTAAAAATTTAAATTTCAAGTATTAAAGAAAATTTTAAAATGTTATAGTTTTACCCTTAAACAGGTCATTTTCGGGTTGTCGGGTTGACCCTAATCCAACCCATTTATTTTCATACCGATTTCATGTCAACCCGTTTTTAACCTATTTCGGATTCGTGTCATTTTTTTGTATCGGATTCGAGTCGGGTTCGTATCCATCCAGAAATTGCTTGCCTTAATCAAGAGTATTAAGGTATTAATGAACTTTTACTTCTTCCACTGTTATTTCTCTTATTGTCTGTTAATTCACAACGATTTTGAAATTGTAGGATTAGTGGCTCAATCGGCAATCGCTCCAAGTCTCCACCTTCTCCGGGATCAAATCTATACTCCATAACTCTCAGCGGCAATACGCACACAGAATCATGCGATCACAAACCCTGCAAAGCCCAAACCTGACACAGATCTGTGTTTGAAAGTTATTTCACTGCTTCGTAATCCCTTGGAATTCATTCATATTCAACGGCATCTATACGATCAGACATTATCCCTTTGATTGGTAAAATGGTGTTGGTCTCATCCGTAAGAGATTATATAAATCGAATGTTACAAGATATTTCTGGCATGAAAGTCCTCATACTTGATTCGCAAACGGTACCCTTTAAATCTCATCCTTCGAAACATATATGTTGCGATTATTATATTGTAATTGATGTTCTTTTTGTTGTTCTGTGTTACAATTTCTCATTGTTAGTCCTCATCAATGGATCACGTTGTTGTTACCATGTTAATTTGTAATTGATGCAACTTTTTAGGGTTTAGCGGTTTCTGTTAAATGCAATTGAAGTTGATGACACTTCGAAGTTAATTTCCTGGCTGAACATATATGCTATAATATCTAAAAGACCACTATATTTACCTAGAAGTGAGTTAATTTGGGTCCAAAAACTTGGTTAAAAGTGGAAGGGGTCAGAGGGGTCGAAAGTAAGCCAAGTATATTAACTGCTTACAACCTCTTGACGCAATATTAAAAAAAATTACATTAGGACAAAAAGTAATGTAGTATTTGTCATCTATTTAGTGAATGAATTATTTATAAAATTCTTGAAAAGAGGGGCAAAAACGCCACTGCATTTGTTTTAACTGGTTACAGAATCCGCCCAATTTACCTCCTCTAGATTACATGTTATTTTCTCAAGGCCAACAACATACTAATGCTCATTTTCCCTTTTTAAGTGAGAGATAATGCATAGATACCTCAAGCTCTCTTCAAAAAAGAAATTACTTAGTGGAAATCTGTGTTTCTCTGTTGTGTTGCAGGTTAGTGTTGTGAGTGTTGTGTATTCTCAGTCAGAACTTTTGCAGAAAGAAGTGTTTTTGGTAGAATTAGTTGATTCCATCTCCTTGTCAAAGGAGTCAATGTCACATCTCAAAGCAGTTTATTTTCTACGCCCAACATCAGAGAATATCCAACATTTGAAACATCAACTGGCTAAACCTCGATTTGGAGAATATAACCTTTGTAAGTTTTTGTATGTATTTCCTTTTGAAAGATATCATCTCCGTATAATGTTCTAAGAAGGGTGCCTTTTGTTTGTTGTTTGAGAACTTGTTGAAATTCTTTGCTTGGTAAATGTTATATTTTATCTCAACTGAGCAATTAAAGAAAAGGTTTAACTGAAAGCGGAATGGTCAAGCGGGTTGAACAGATTAGATGAGTTGAAAGTCACCATAAGTCTACTTTTAATGCAAACAACCTCCTAAATCCTTTTATTCACAAAAACATTTTTAAATTCTTATTGTAATATCAATCCTCGTTAAAAGGTTTTAGTAAATTGATAAAAGTAGGTTTGTGGGTACTACACTACTACTCATAGATTTATAGGATAAATTTTGGTTGTATACTTTATTTGCAGTTTTCTCAAATATGCTGAACACTACTCAGCTCCATATCTTAGCTGATTCAGATGAACACGAACTTGTTCAACAAGTCCAGGTTTCTTCATATTTTCGTACACTTAAATCAATCTCCATAAGTGTCATTATATTGTGCATTATTTACAAGGTCATGCATTTGACTTTGTTATGATTATTATGCAGGAGTTTTTTGCTGATTTTGTTGCAATCGACCCGTATCATTTCACTTTGAACATACCATCAAATCATATGTATATGCTTCCTGCTGTTATAGATCCTCCAAATCTACAAAACTATTGTGATCGAATTGTTGATGGACTTGCAGCTATCTTTTTAGCTTTTAAAAGGAGACCAGTTATTCGATATTCACGAACATCTGATATTGCTAAAAGGATTGCACATGAAGCTTCGGTGAGTTCATTCTTTTCTTTCTCTAATTATAAAGCCCTTTTTAATTGTAATTGTAAGATTGAGACCTCTACTTGTTTAGTCAAGTATGTATGGAAGAATGCTTATATTTAATCTTTGTCAATTTTGACTTATATTTCCCTTTTTTTCTTGTGGATGCAACAGAAACTGATGTACCAGCAGGAAAGTGGTCTTTTTGATTTCAGACGCACAGAAATTTCTCCTTTATTGCTTGTAATCGATAGGAGGGATGATCCTGTTACCCCATTACTGAATCAGTGGACTTATCAGGTGCCAAATTTCAAAAGTTTTAAAACTTAACTTATTATAACTTTCTGAAATTTGGATACAATAATACTTGTTCTTTAAATAAATGTAGGCTATGGTGCATGAGTTGATAGGTATTAAAGACAATAAGGTAGATTTAGGCAATGTTGGGAAGTTTTCAAAGGATCAACAGGTTAGCTTTCATTTCTTTTACATCCATCATATATAATTAACCACATCTCCAAGAATACATAAGTAATTATTTATTTATGCTTTTCAATAGGAGGTTGTATTGTCATCTGAACAAGATGCCTTTTTTAAGGCTAATATGTATGAAAATTTTGGAGACATTGGAATGAGTATAAAGCGGATGGTTGATGATTTTCAGCAAGTGGCAAAAAGCAATCAGAATATCCAGACAATAGGTTTGTACAAAACAAAACAAACCCATAATTCTTTATGTTCTTGAATTAGTTACAGCTGCAAAATATATTTAGTTACTGTTTTACTAACACTATCTGGTTATACCACTTTTCTTTGAGTGCAGAAGATATGGCCAAATTTGTCGATAATTATCCAGAATATAGAAAAATGCAAGGAAATGTTTCTAAGCATGTAACCCTAGTAACTGAAATGAGCAAGATAGTTGAGGAACGCAAGCTTATGCTAGTTTCACAAACAGAACAAGAATTGGCTTGCAATGGTGGGCAAGGAGCAGCATTCGAGGTGCTTATTCACTTTTTGACTATTAATATTATTTTATGATTTTTGTTATATAACAAGTTATAAAGGATCATGTATAGGTAACATTGTCAATAAAAAGGATAAATGTGAAAATTGAGGTTTTTTTAATTAAATTAACCGTATTAATTCTTGTGTAGGCTTCTAGAGCATTCTTTGCATTAATATGTAGCGAAAATGAGATTTTTTTTTTTTTTTTGGTTTTAGTTGAGATTAATACTATAATCTCTGTGGTTGTTATTTGTTTAGGCTGTCACAAATCTTTTGAATAACGAAAGTGTTTCGGACATCGATCGACTACGGCTTGTGATGCTGTATGCTTTACGATATGAAAAAGAGAGCCCTGTTCAACTGATGCAGCTTTTCAATAAATTGGCTTCTCGGTCTCCCAAGTATAAGCCAGGGGTATAACTGTTAAAGCACTATTAATACTTTTATTTATATGTTTCAATTTCAACCCATTTATATATGACTGGGTTGATTTCTCGTATGTAATTTTTCATATTTATTGCTAACAGGTGAAACAGGCAACGGATAAACTAAAAAATAAAAATAAAAAGTAGTCAAGGGAAATGGGTCAAACTCACTGAAGGTCACCCAAAGTGTATTTTTTATTTGTAAAACCTTATAAATTATATTATTCAAAAGATTAGACTTATATTCAAATAGCATAAGTGTTGAATCAACCTACCCTGACTGTTTTAACCTGTACTTAAAATTACCCGTTTTGACCCTAACCCGTGTTGATCCATTAACCAACTCATCTGATCCACCCTTTTCCCACTTTCTTTTACCTTGATTACAATCTATCATGTTCTGTCTTGCTTTTTCCTTGTTTATTTATTTTTATTTTTCTGTCCTATTAAATACAACTAGCTTAATTGAGCGCATCTTGTTCAAATGTCAGCTTGTACAATTCCTTCTAAAGCAAGCAGGGGTTGATAGAAGAACCGGAGATCTGTATGGTAACAGAGATATCTTGAACATTGCTCGTAACATGGCTCGTGGACTTAAGGTTTGCATTTCTTCAACTTTTCTTTTCAATTTCTTTATTTTTCCCGTGCATGATAAGATATTTGCTCACTTTCTATTTACTAGGGAATTGAGAATGTTTACACCCAGCATCAACCTCTTCTGTTCCAAACAATGGAGAGCATTACTAAGGGAAGGTTGAGAGATGTTGATTACCCTTTTGTTGGGAATCACTTTCAGCAGGGCAGGTCTGTCACTTGTAAAGAATAATCAAAAAAATCTTTATAGGTTTGGAATCATAAAGTCATTGGTAATTAGATATTAGTCCAACTAAAGAATAATCAAAAAAATCTTTATAGGTTTGGAATCATAAAGTCATTGGTAATTAGATATTAGTCCAACTTTTTCCCGTGTCAAATATGATAACAAAATTTATATTCTCAAAATAATAATCCAACTTTTTAAATTAATTGATTTAGAATGTTCTTTGCATTAAAAGTAAATTATCATTTATTGATTGCAGGCCACAAGAGGTTGTGATCTTTATCGTTGGCGGGACAACATATGAGGAATCACGTTCAGTTGCTCTACAGAATTCATTGAATTCGGGAATTCGTTTTATTCTTGGAGGTTCCTCTCTTCTAAATTCTAAAAGGTTAGCTGTTTAACAGTATGTTAATCACTATGTACTTACACATGTATGGATACCATGGTTCTAACTAACATAACGCGTGGCGTGACGACGAGGTCAAGCCTCAAGCTTTAAGAGCCATGGCGTTTTTTAAGACAGCAATTTTGTATAAATTTTATAACTATATATATCCAATCTATCATTATTAATATATAAATTACACAAAGTTGCACACATGTGGAGCAAAATAACACATACCAGTTTATAGAAGTTAAAGACACGCAATCGCAAAACGTATAAAAAAGTGCATTTTTTAACAAAAAATGATTTTCTGCGCACCACGTCTTAAAAAATTCACCATTTGGTGCATAAAGGCGTGGCTTGGCGTGCGCCACGCCTAACACTCACACCTAGGATATTTCTTAACGGCGGAGCCACGACTCGACTATCATTGCGCGCCTTTTAAAACATTGATGGATACATTTATTTGTATGTATATTTGGTTAAGCATTAAGATATGAAAATAACTTTGTAAGTTGGTACATTCAGGTTTCTGAAGGATCTTGAAGAAGCTCAAAGGATTGCTAGATCAAGCACAGGTGTTATTTAAATATGAAATCTTTTAACACCCAGTGTCACTTAAGAGGCATTTAAGTAATGATTGTTTTAAGGATAAACAAGAATGTGGTATACCTGTGGTTGGCTTGTTAATGTTGTTCATAAGATTGAGAAAAGAGGTAGTGAAAGTATAGGCTTTGTGTATGCAATGTCTTGTTTTTGACAAATTTTATATTTATTTTTTTGTCTGTTTTGAATGCTAATTTTTAGGGGAAATTACCGATAAAGGTAACCTAAATATCGAAAATTGTCAATAAAGGTAACGTCCAATTTTTTTTTGCCGAGAAAGGATTATAAATTTCAATTTGTAACAAAAAAGGGTATAATGACCTCTTAGATCTAACAAAAAAAGAATTATAAATTTCAATTTGTAACAAAAAAAGATATAAATTTCACGCATTATACCTTTTTTTTGTTACAAATTGAAGTTTATAATCTTTTCTCGGCTAAAAAAATTGAACGTTACCTTTATTGACAACATAATAAGCAACTTATACAAGAACTTGATAGATAAAACAATTAAGATTATAGAAGAATGTTCAATATAGTCTATAATTAATTCATAGTTTCAAGGGACTAATTTAAGCCTTTGAATCAATTACATCAATGGTTCAGATTAAATTTTAAAAATTTAGGCGGAGTGGTATTTTCGTAATTGTTTGTAATTCACGTGTGATGCTTTTACAAATCACATGTAATTGTATATTGAATCAACTATAACTGAATATTAAAATTTTAGAACTATGTTTTTTAAATGGACTTTATTAATAACAACTCTAATATTATAAGTAAAAATCATGAATAAATCACCATTTAAAATTACATCCAGACAAATTAAATGTCACCTAAATAAGTGCTATCGGGTAAGTATAATGTTTTCACCAACAAATTTCTATGCAGTGGCGGATCCGGAATTTTCGAATATTGGGGGCCAATTTTTTTAAGTAGTCTAAAAAAACTTAAACATACAAAAGAAAACGACAAGAGATAGCAAACTAGATTTTATTGAGTACGACAAACAAAAAAAATACATTCTAAATTTGTCCTTTACGTTTATTCATCTTTTGGAAGCGTTCGATTACATCTTGATTTGAAACTTTGGCAAGAATCTCCTTTTCTACAGCACACATTAGACATGAGCTCAGAAAATTATCACCAATTCGATTACGCAAATCCGTCTTCACAAGCTTCATTGCAGAAAAACATCTCTCAACTGTTGCGGTTGCAACGGGCAAAACTAGAGTTAACTTTAATAACCGATAAACCAAAGGATAAGAGAGATGCTTTCTCGTCTCAACCATCACTCTAGAAAGGTCGGCAATGCCATTCAAGTTGGCAAAATCTTTATCATTCCGCACATTGTGATGGTACA
>JAUEJL010120548.1:0-11893 GCA_032274825.1 Drosophyllum lusitanicum | reverse complement strand
CCTATAATAATAGTAATAATTATAATTATAATTATATTATTCTGTTATAAAAAATTATATTATTATTATTATTATTATTATTATTATTATTATTATTATTATTAAATACAATCTCTTAAATTTTCTTGCAAATTCTACAATTTTTTTTAATTTTAAATCTTCACCGCGAAGTACGGGCAAACGTTCCTAGTTAGGTTCTAAATTAAAAAAAAACGCAACATTAATTAAACTATAGTCATAAATTTCTACTCTAATTTTAGGCACATAATAACCTATTTAACAAGGGTTTAGTTCACCAAGTTGTATTTAACTTGTCATGTTTTAATATTATGTGTATCGAACTTTAATAATTTATATTTTGAAATTTAATTTATTGCTATTATATGTAAACTTATACATTTTTATACAATAACAACGAATTAAAATTTTAATACACATAATAAAAAATTTTAAAGTTTGATACACACAATAGCTTTGGTCCTGTTTCTTTTGTAGAATTCAAAAGAATGGAATTGAAGTTTTAAGGAATTAAATTTCTAAGGATTGAGATTCCATAACATGTTGTTTGTTAAAAAAAAGAAACTGAATTCAATTCCATTCTAATCATATATTTTATTTGATTTGTAAATTTGTCGAAAGAATTGGAATTTAATTATGTTAAATCACCAAACAAACATGATATAAGAATGAATTCTATTCTTTCGAATGTTATGGGAATCCTGTAAAACAAACAGGACCTAAAGATTAGGGATGACAAAAAACTCCGTATCCGATAGGGAATCCAATCTCCGACCCCGATGGGGGATCCCCGAGTGACTGGGGATGGGGACGAGGATTCCTCTAACTTAGGAACATGGATGAGGGTAGGATAAGGATACCTTTAGGCCTTAGTTCCCCAAACCCATACCCGACCCCAACCCCGCACACACACACATATATATATAATTTTTTAAAGTCAAATTTCTTATATAAATATGCATTTGTATCCAATTTAACATTCTTACATTAATATGCATATCAATAAGATTGTTTTTTGTTTGAATATACATGATAGTCTCATACGATTTATTAAACAATGAGAACGAAAAAAACTAATACGATGAAATGACTTTTATATTTTTTGTAGAATCATTTATGAAGTATTATAAACGTCTTTCATGGACATATATGTTAGAGAAATTATCAGTTTGATTGATAATGTTATGTGTATTATATAACAATTTAGTAAATATATTATGTTTTTTATCAAGAGCATTATCTATCTTAAGAAACTATTGAAATAGTTAATTGATTACATTTTGATGTAAACCTGTTGAAAGGGTTAAGTTAGATGTGTAATTATAGTTTTGTATGAAAATTCTCATGTATATCTATTTAGAAAAATCGATTTTATAGATGAAAAGTTTTCCAATTTCCTACGGGGATCTCCGATACTTGACGAGGACGGGATATGATGCAAGTCAATTTCCGACGGGGATGAAGACATTGATGAGGACTGGGGTGGGAAACAAGGTTGAGTACGAGGAGTGTTCCTCAATTCCCCGACCCCGTTATCATTCCATGGGAATATCCGTTTTAAACCCAACGGCCCACCCTTGGCTGACGAGTGACGAAAAAGAAAACCGAAAGTAAAATAAGATAGAAAAAAAATCTAAAAATGATCTCATCATACACTGCCTCTTATTTTCTCTGTTAAAAATAAATAAAAAATATATTAATCTAAACCCCTTCTTCTTCTTCTTCAAATACAAAACCCTAGAAACCAGTTTACTAAAAGTGGCAGGTTAACGTACAATTGAATTAAATATCCAAATGGCAATCACTCTAGGATTGGGATATTCGTGCCACACTCATTTTCGCCTCAATTATTTTCTCTTCCGTGGCGTTTCTAATGTAATTTGAATTTATAAATTCTGCGTTTGTTCTGTTTGTGTTCTATTGAATCCTCTATGAATTTTATGGTTTCATGTCTATGAAGGCCCGGCTGAGCTGTGTTGCAGCGACTAAATCTATTGACGAGCCAGATGGTTTCCCCACTGATTCTATGATCTATAACCAAAGAGGCATGTTCGAATCTCTA
Organism: Drosophyllum lusitanicum; assembly: GCA_032274825.1. Lineage (NCBI taxonomy): Eukaryota > Viridiplantae > Streptophyta > Magnoliopsida > Caryophyllales > Drosophyllaceae > Drosophyllum > Drosophyllum lusitanicum. Next base: position 9,813 of record JAUEJL010120548.1, on the reverse strand, counting down.
ATGATATACGTAGATATCCATATCATAGTGAAGTTGAATGATTTATAGTGTTTGGAATTGAAGGTGTGGAAGGCCGAAGAGTGGCACCGGAATGGAAGAAGTATAGCTCGAATGAGCTTGGGATTACGAATTTGATGATTGCAAAGCCTACAAGGGTAGTTCTAAATTGTCTTAAAAGAAAAGGTAGGCTTTGGTGTACTTCGTTAGTAACAGGTTTAATGATTTGTTTTTGTACTTCAAAGTTCAAAATTGACAAGGATTACACTTTTTTAATTTACCCAAACACCCTCAAAACGGCTTATTGTCAACCAAATAAGCAGCTATAATAAGCAATCCCAAACACCTCCTTAATGATGAAGATTTTAAGTGAGGGACAGTGTCAAACTGTCAGTATGGCACAGTCTTCTACTTTTGTCTTTTGGGGTTGACTTAGAATCTTAACCCTTGTATAACTTTTAGGTTGCAGGCTACTAATGATTTCTCACTATGATTTTAAGTGGATTTGGGGGTTATTTGGTCAGCATACTACTCTGGACCATTATACTAAAAATTCGTTGGTGACTTTCAAGTGGATATGATCTTTTAGACTTTTAGTCGCTAATATGTCATCAGCATGTTGCTAACTTGTTACCATGAAAGAATATTTTAGGGTTGCTTTGTTTTCTTTTTTCTGTAGGATTTGATGTTTACCTTGTTGGTGGTTGTGTACGCGATCTAATATTAAAACGCACTCCAAAAGACTTTGATGTGTTAACAACAGCAGATTTAAAAGAGGTCAGTTAGTGACTCATACTTATTGTGTGCATTGTTGGATAATATTACTGGATATTAGCACGTAACAAGTTATGTGGTAACAGATTTGCGTTAAGGACCCTTTTCTTTGGTCCTTTTGTCATTTCAGCATATTTGATAATGCAAATATCTGGCTGATGACAGAAGACATTTCTTAAAATCCTTCATTAATGATGTCTTACTGTTCATGTACTTGCCAAAATCCAGATATTTGTTAGTCTTGTAATCAAGAGTTGACATCTTCAACTTAACTAAAATTTACAGCTTTACAAAAGATGCATGCTAACTTTTGGGGACATGGTTGTGATTATTGAACAGGTGACGAAAGCTTTTTCTTGGTGTGAGATTGTTGGGAAACGGTTTCCTATTTGCCATGTGCATGTTGGTGATGATATTGTAGAGGTCTGTCTTCATTGGATGCTGGATATTACTTCTCAAGAGTAGTCTATCCTTGTCACATTCCTTTTATCCTGTATCATCTCACACACTAGTTGTATGATAATTGCAACTATTGGAACTACTGGTGGAAGTTTCAATTCATTTACTTATGCATGGATCAGATTTGTTTTTTTTATTAATTCCAGGTGCGTCAAATCAAAAGTTCTAGCTAAAAAGGGAATGGTTAGAAAGTCACGTAAAGTGTATTTTTAATAATTGAACCTCCTAAATCGTTTAATAATTTATTCAACATAAAAAATAAAAATTGTCTTCTTGTCAACTCAACCCGTTTCGACTCATGTCTTGAATCCATGTTGAGCCTATTCCCACCCCGGTAAACTTGGATTTGATTGATGAATAGGTTTCGAGTTTCAGCACTTCAGCAAGACATCACTTGGTGGACTACACTACGGCTTTTCAACAACATGATGAGAAGGATCATAGTCGTTGGAGGAACTGTATGCAGCGGGATTTAACAATAAACGGGTTTCTGCTTTGGCCCTGGGAACATAAAACTTCAATGGCTTTGTTTCCAAATTCTAATATTATCTAGAATTGGTTCACATCCCTGAATCTTATTGTTCTTACTCTTTCTGAAGGTACTTTCATTCTCCCAAAAGTGATAATTTTCTCCCTTATTGTGCAGATTGATGTTTGATCCTTACGCAAATACAATTTATGACTATATAGGAGGAATGGAGGATATTAAAAAAGCTAAAGTATGCATGTATCAGCGAACATTAGTGCTTTCTTCAAAGTATCTTGGGTTTTTCTCTGCATGACCTTTCTTTTTATTAATCTGATTTTTGTATAGGTGAGAACTATTCATCCTGCCAGCTTCTCGTTGGTGGAGGATTGTGGTGAGTTATTTACTTTCAAGTTTAATTTGTTTTTGGCGATAATTTACTTAGTATGCATATGTAACAAAGCTTTCCTCTTGTTTCAGCTCGCATTCTACGTGCTATTAGGATTGCTGCCCGTTTGGGGTTTGGTTTCTCCAGAGAGTTGGCTCATGCAATAAAACATCTTGCACACTATGTTCTTCTGCTCGATAAGGCATACAATTAATTTCAACTCATTCTGATTGCCTGGTATTGTTTTAATCTTAGAAGAACAATTTGGATATTAGTCTTATGATTTGGTTGGGGTCATGTTTTAGGGGAGGCACCATATGGAAATGAATTACATGCTAGCATATGGTTCTGCAGAGCCTTCATTGAGATTATTATGGAGATTCGGACTCTTAGAATTGCTCTTACCAATTCAGGTCAAATTTTTTAGTAATTTTAGTAGGCAGTTTGTGTATATTTTGACATGCTCCACATTTACAGGCTGCATATTTTGTTCGTGATGGTTTTAGGAGACGAGACAAGAAGACTAACATGCTCTTGGTATGCTTAGTTACAAGTAACTCATTTAGCTTTTTCAAAGTTTGATTTTCCTTTTGCAATCTTTTCTTTCTTTCATTCTCAACTATATGGCAGCTTCAATCTCCATTGTATTAGAGGAGTCGGGAGTGTTTGGTATTTGCAAGTGATTATGATATGGAATAATAAGAATCAGACAATAGATTGTCTGAGTGTTTGGTAAATTTTGAATGCTCGAGGATATCCCTATGTATAATCAGTTAACAGATTCAGTTTTGTTGCAGCTATTCCTAAACTGATTATTTAAAACTAATAACCACAATCAAGTTCACTACACCCAGACACTAGAAACTGATTATCCATAACTATAAAACACAATCATCACGTAACTAGAAAACACAATCATCAGGTAATCACTTTCAAAATCCAAAGCAAAAACACCCGTTTAGAGAGTCTCGTCTAGAAATCAATGGTGGACCGAATCTTCCAATTGTTTAAAATTGCAGTCATTGTTTTCGAACTTGGATAAGCTCCTAGCACCAGATCGACCATGTCATAGTAGTTTATGGTTAGTCTTTTGCACAAGACCTTTATTATATATTCAGGATCAATGGATATTGAGTGCCAATTACCAGTGTTTCTTTTTCTTTTTTATGTGTCTGTTTCCAGGGTAGCAATTATAGCATTCCATATGGCCCTTTTAGATCGCCCAAGGGACCCTTTAGTGGTTGCTGCATTTAGTCTTGCTGTACATAGTGGTGGAGGTATGGATGAAGCTATCGGCATAGCTAGAAGAATTTCTAAATCGCATGCTACAATTTACCATGAGTTATCACAGCCTAGAAACCTACAAGACAACGCACTCAAGAAGGAGGTTTTGGAGCTTGGAGTGTCAGTTAGCAGGGCGCTATCCAACATGACTGACTCATATTATGTCTCGTGTGCAATGAGTAGTTACCCCAAGGCACCTTCTTCTGATCTGGTGCACGTTCAGTTTAACTCATTCTCTGATATCATAGTCAGTTGCAAGTTACATTTTTACCTTATGCTTCGACTGTAATTAAAAAATAAAGATCATGTGCTTTTAGAAGTTCAAATCGTTCACAGTTATTTAGTCTTCCACTACAAGGCCATGCATGTTATTGCTGGCGATTTGCCAAATCGATAAATATTAGAACTTTACTAAAAAGGAGCAAGGTCAAACATGTAATAGCTAGCAAGTCTCCAAAATCTATTGTTAATGCATTCAAAATACGTAACTGTTGTTCAAGAAATAAGATTATAATTGAATTAGTTCATTTCTTATTTAACACACAAATTATTTGTTAAAAGATTTTTAAGACATTGAACAAGTTTCAGGCCAACCGAACATGATCTGTCAAGTTTTGACCCGTACAAAGAGTTGCAAAATTTTGACCTGGCCCATTTGACACGTATATAGTTGTGCAGGTGTTCATTTCTCTACACCTGTATTTAAAGGCCGTGAAGATATTTGAATGTGTGAATCAAGGTAAGGAAGGCAGATTTGTGGCAAAGCAAGGTGGCAAGATTGATTATAGTTTGCTGGCAATGGGCAGTCTACAGGAAGTGCGACATGTGTTTGCTAGGGTCGTCTTTGATACTGTGTATCCTCTAGACCCTGCTCAAGGTTAGCTTTAGTGTAATATGAATCCATTTGATGTTGAAGAAAGTTGTAGATGAAAAGGAGTGTAGAGAGAAAATAGTGTTTGCTGTATTTTTGACACTGCTAAGCTGTATTTCAGTAAATAATAATGTGTTTTAAAACCGGAAAAAAGCAATTACCTTTATAAAGGTGTGATTATTTGATCAATAAATGTCAAACACATGACAAACTTAATTGCAATCTAAGTTAAGACGGATCTGCAAAATATTATCGAAACTTAAAAGTGAGGATAATAAATATAAATTTTGAGTCTGAAGAAAATGTCCCAAATATTAGGCGATGGATGGATTATGACGGGCAATAATCATTTATAGTATTATAATGCTAAATTATGGTTTAGAACATGGTATTTAGAGGCTAAATAGCCACACAAAAAAAGAAGTGGTGAAAAAAAGTGGTAAAAATACGAGTGTGGAAAAGCTTTACTAGTCATATACAGGAACTAGTCTATTACCGTATCGACCGTCTAAAATTTATATTAGGTTTATTTTTCTTAAATTTATATTGTTAGATCTAGCAACGTATACTTTACCATGAGGTGTTATTAGTCTATATTTTTTCGCCTTCTACCTTAAGTTTTACAATTTATTATCTTATAGGGATAGGGATAGTAAAGAACCTCGAATTCAAATGGGAAATCCTAAACTCATAATGATCGGGTCGGTAAGCAGCGGCGGACTCAGGATTTCTATTGACAAAAATAAAATTAATTAAAACTGAGGGTGTTGTTTGGGTTTTTTTCCGGCTTTTCAGTTAATCGGGTCATATTAACGAAGTTTCAGTTGTTCCAGTAATTTTAGGGCCAAAATTTAAAATAAAACATAATTTATATGAAGTCCTGTTAATTGAAGTGTTATTTTTAAGGTAACTAAAGTATTTTAAAAGTATAAATCGAAGATTGAACTATATCTTATCATTTTTTTTATAAAAATTTCATTTTTTATTAGATTTTAGTGGCACCCTAAAATTTGATTGGTGTCACCAGCTTGAAAACGTTGAAATTTTTCACTAGACGAACAAAATTGGATGGTGTCCCGTGCCACCACCACCCAAAGGTCAGGTCCGCCCTTGTCGGTGAGTCCGTGAGGGGATATGACTTAAGGAGTTATCGATTACACTCTACCCCTCCCAATATTATATTGTAGTGTATTTTATATATTTTGAAAAGGTTGTAATTTTTGGTTATATTTATTATATTTGTGATTGTATATATTCATGATTTATTATTATACTAGACTAGATGAGATGTCAGTGTGGTATACGGGTTTATTAAATAAATGGATATAATCATATAACAATTTTGAATGGATATAATTGTATAACAAATTTGATCCAAATTAATCTTTCATTTATATGAAGTATAGAAGATTTGATTTGATAATTGTGTAGATTGTTAAATTTGCTAAGACTACCTGTAGTGGATGGTGATGACGAGCAAAAGGCGTTCCATCATCTTTGTTATTACCTCGTCATGGATTACGGTGGGTTTGTCCTATGGCTCGTCATCCGGCGCCTTGTCGTGGTGACGAGCTCAGTTGCTCATTGCTTTTTTTTCTTCTTTTTTTTAATATTTATGGCCAATCAAATTAATCTAAATTATTATTACGTGAGTCCAGTAATAATAGTGATGATGACGTGGAGGTTGGTCATAGCAGCCATGACTAGAGCTGGTTAGTCATAGGTTAGTCACAGGCTGAAAAGGCTAATGTGACAGTCATGCATGTCATAACTACGGATGGTCTAATGATTGGCTAGCGGTATAGTTCCATTTAGAATAAGAGGCCCCCTAGTCAGATCTCAATGGAAAACGAGACATGCAAAAAGAGTATTTTGGTTTTCGGGCTTGGGTAATGGGTGTGGTTTGTTCCGCCCGTACCCGACCCATTACAATTCCTATTATCTTATGCATTTAGCGAGGTTATATTCTATAATTACATGTATTTTAGAGGATAAAACTGGTAAAAGAAAACTAGCCTAACACTACGTTATTTACATACTAACTTTTGTCTAGTAAACAATTAAATAGGTGCATAAGCATAGAGAGTATTGTTTAATCGAAGTCACAATAAACTAATCAAAGATTCATTTATCTGGTCTTTGCCGTACTAATTAATATGTTTGGTCGCTATGGCTACCCAACAATGATAGGAAAAACTTAACACCATTTCAACTTTGGTTGGAACCTGGATTACACTTTTATCTCATCACCAACATGTGAATGCTAAAGAAAGCTTTACAATTGCTTGGAATTATTTGCTTGCCATAATCACTCCTATAGTTTCTTGAAAAAATGCACTGCACCTCTCTCTCTCTCTCTCTCTCTCACTAGATGATGACCCAGATGAACGGAGATGACCCTATACAAATCATTTCTAGGTACAAAACAGAACAATTTTGAAAACAAAGAAAACCCCGTGTTAAAGAAAGCCATCCCTACACTAACTTAGTATTTTAGGCACCGTGATTCCTATTGTTATTTACTCCTCAAAAGGACCAAAGCCTTCTCCGTGCTGTGTCATCAAGATTATAGAATCACTTTATTTTGTCAGTTTCCTTGCGATTTCTCTTGGCAGCCGGTATATGAGCAGCTCCACCAGTGGTAGGCCTACAAATAACGTGAACATTGTTTACCATCCTCTTTGGAGATGAGATGGGAAGAAAAAACAAATATAGTTAATTTGTATAAATATCACAGAGGGGGGAGGGGGATTACAGCCCAACAAGAACTTTGAAAGCATCATAAATGCCCCACTGTGCTCCAGTAAGTGTTCCAATCATTAAAATGCGAAGAGGAAGACCGCGTGTGAAGAGACCCATTAAACCTAGCTTCTGGACAGCCTGCAGCAATAATATATTTTTTTCAACTGTGTTATGAACAAACATACAGTGTCACGCGATTCTGTACTATAACATGTTGCTTGAAAGTTAAAACCAGCACATTAGATGTCATAATTTAAATAATATGCAGATAAGTGACATGGGTATGACTGACTCACATTGCCAACAGTAGCCCCTGGTGAATTATTGAGGAAAGAAACCAAATTATCAGCAGGGTGAGAAACGATGGCACATAGTACACCAGCTACATACCCACCAACGAAGCTCACACCAAGCTGCATACTTTTGCTACATTCATCCTTTCGTATGGGGATGACGTGCTTGTAAAGCATCTCCACAATCGTCTCAAAAGATGCAAACTTCATCATCGTATCTGAAAATATATAAATTTAACCACCGTCATTATCCAGATACCTCCAAAGAACATTAATATAAATGACAACATGATCATCTCAAGTTCTCTACATGCTACATAACCTGATAACCTTTGATGCAGTACAACCTATCAACTTACATGGAATCTGCCGTCCCCAAAGAGGTCCCAGCCCTTTGTACAGCCTGAGGGAGAATACACACACATAAAATAAATATATAAATAAATAATAAAGAATAAAAAGTAAGAAAATCAGACATGTAACTAATCTAAAATAAGTTATAGACCCTCGGATCCTACCCAGCAGTGCCTTCAGCGTTAATGAACTTCAGAAAGGCGTCTGATAAACCCGTGGCAAATCCAGGATTTGTTTGGACACGAACCTTAACTGCCTCGAAAGGGCAAAGGGCGATACCGGCAATAAGTTCTGCAGATGCAGAGCCTGCCAGGTAGATCAGTGTCTTAAACTTGGTTGCGTTATCTGGACCAGCAATGTCAGAGTAGGCTTTCTTGAAGAACTCATAAAACCCAAACTTGCAAGCACCCTGAACACTGTAACCTAGCAAGGTTGGCACCCAGCCTGTAAAAAATCCTTTAATTCCCTGTTCTTTCAGTAATGTACCAAAACCTGAAGAAATGGTCTTGTATTTTGCAGGGTTAATCTGAAGATTTGGAAATACACAAAAAAAATTTGTTAAGCAGTGCCACAAGGACGACATGGATACAAAGTTTAAGTAACATGGAGTTTTCTTTAACTATTCAAAGTTTTACAATGATTTCAATATCCATGCATGCATCATAAACATATAGTTTGCACAATGCAGTGCTGCTGTAGTTTTATGAGATTCTTAAATGCTTATAATTTTCATATCTAATATACAAGATGTGCAACTGCCAACTTATGATGTACATGTACAACCTCGCAATAAAGGACACAAAACTCGGTAGTAAAAAAGGGGCCATAATGCATTTATACTTTCTTTAATCGCTGTAATAGGAGTTTAGCGATCTTGTTGTACACAGTGGGTTAATAAGAAATCACTTTGCATTTTCCACCTATTTTGTTTGCCATTTAGTTGCTCCAGCACCTACCTAAGAAAGGTGCTGCTAGCGCACATGATTTCCTCGAATTTATTTTATAAACTAATTTCTCAGTTGAGGTTATCAAGAATATAATTAAATACTCTAAAGTTCCTATAGCTTATACATCACGTCATTAGTTAATACTCTAAGTCTTTGTTTATTAATAATTCCTGCAATGCACCATCAAATTGTGTTTTCAAACCTAACGGTTAATAGAAGTCTAAATTCTAACTGCAAATCGCAAGTCTTTATTTTTATTTTATTATCAAGGGAAGATCAAATTGAACTAAAACCTAACAACAATTTACAAAAAACGCAAGTGATTAGTTAAATTAATGGGTGTCGTCGATGTTGAATGAATATGTATATTTTAATCAAATGATGATCATATTGATCGATATACAAAAAGTCAGTTGAATTGAGCTTTGAATGATTGGGTCCATTTGTTCAACGAATATTCCAAATTACTCTAGTGCTGAACTCTAGAAGCCCTAGTTTTTACACATACATCAAACATTCAAAAGAACAACAGATTGAGAATGAAACCGACCTGCATATTGCACTTGACGAGATCGAGTGGAGTGACCGCCATGTGAGTAAGTCCACAGCTTAAAACGCCACCTACGCTACAGGCTGCGTAATAAGCAGGCGAAAACACTTCCATCTTACCTGAATCGCTCATAGACGGCGGAGAGGAAGACGAAATCCGATGGTTGGCAATGGAAAGCTCAAAATCAATGAGATTCTTCGATAAAGACGAAGACGAGTAGAGGAACATTGGGATCACAGATTGCCGAGAATTATCCATCAACACTAATGCAATTGTTCCTACTTGCGGAGCTGTGAGTAATAGAGAAGAAGGAAATTGGAAGCTACGGAAACGTATGTGCGCATTTCAAGGAGTTTCCGGTTTCCCTCGCAGGGTTTATGCATTTGGGCTTTCACGTTTGGAGTTCAACTTAAATTCAACCTTAGGCGACAGAAACGACTATTTTAATTGGATCATTTAAATCCACCAGCAGTGGCAATTCGGGTCGTGCTCGTGTTAAATGGTTTGTGTCGTGTTTGGGTCAACAATTTTCGTGTCATTTTCGTGTCGACCCATTTTTTGGAGAAAAAATCAAATTATGTTTTCGGTCAAATAACTTGATTTTCATATCAGGTTTCATATCGAAAATCAAAATTATAAAACCAATATAATAGTTCTAAAACACAAATACAAATAAAATTCACAACAT
>JAUEJL010120537.1:0-11893 GCA_032274825.1 Drosophyllum lusitanicum | reverse complement strand
TAACGAAAAGAAAAAAAGTGTAACACGTACTTTCTTCTCCCAACAATCACATCACCTGAGTTCTTTAGCTGACACAAAAAAGTGTGTTTTATAAATTATTTAATGTATTATAAATTAAAAAGTGTGTGTTACCCCTTGTTATACAATTTTATAAATTATTTAATATGTGTTACCCAGCAAAACAAAACCATTAACGAAAAGAAAAAAAGTGTAACACGTACTTTCTTCTCCCAACAATCACATCACCTGAGTTCTTTAGCTGACACAACCAATGACTAATGTCATGAACTATCTTCTTATAAAAATCACATATATTTTTTGTATTTGAAAATATGAATTGTAAAAAATAGGACCTATTCACTTTTGAATTTGTTTTTTCAAAAAGAAACGACTAAAGATACACTTACGAAACATAAACATGTTTAATTATGTTTTTTCCATTAGTTTTCAAGAAAATTTTCTAGACTTCTTATAAAAACACGAGGAATATCAAGAATATTCATTAAAATACATGTAAGATTGAATAAATAAATATATAGATAAATAGCTATAAAAAGTAAAATTAATATTATTATTATTATTATTATGATGATGATGATGATGATGATGATGATGATGATAACAGATAAATAAATACAAGTTAAATTCATAGAAGAATGTTTAATATAACTCATACTTAATTCATAGTCCTAAGGGACTAATTTTAGCCTTTGAATCAATGTCATCAATAGTCCAGATTGCATTTTAAAATTTTGGACGGAGTGACATTTCCGTAATTCACATGTGATTGTATACTGAATCACCTGTAATTAAATATTAAAATTTAAGGACTATATTTTTTACATGGACTTTATTGAACACAACTCATTCATAATAATTGGAATAAAATAATATCTAAATTTTGTTGACACTTTATATTTTTTCTTGTCAGAGGTTTTTCGTGAAGCAGTCTCTCTACTCTAAGTATGAGTGTGACTGTGTACATCTTGTAGAATAATGAAAACCCCGTAGGTATTTTGTATTACATTGATAACTATTTATAGAGTACAAAGGGTACAAGGGAAACCCTGATATGAAACCCTAATGGGCCCTAGCCTATCTATACAATAGGGCTGAGCCATCCTATACTAAACCCTAATCTATATTCTCTAATACATCTTACCTCCCCGATATCCTACATTCGCGAAATTAGGTATCGTTGTTGTGTGTGTACATGTAAGACTGAATAAATATAAAGTATCGAATACCTAAAATTAATTAACACTAATACAAACTTATTTTTCCAAAAAATAATCTTAAATCCCATTTATTAATTGAAAAAAGATACATAAATACCTAATTTTGTCAATGAAGGTAATATGTAACTTTTTTTGTTGTCAAAATATGATTATAAATTTTAATTTTTAATAAAAATTTGTATCATTTACCTGTTAAACAGTCACCAATGTATGACGTGGCCACAAAAAAAACACACAAACACCCAGCAAAATCATCGTACACACAATGTTGGTGTACGTCCACTGACACATGTAGACCGGTATCACTGCTAATGAAACGCGGGTCTATTAAATCACACGTCAAGGATTGATCTTGACAGCTCAGTGGAGAATGATAATATCAAAGAATAAAAATGGTTTAATTCTAAGCTTCACGACTATGAAGGATGCTCCACATGTCGTGAAGCCGGTCTAGGAGGCACTAATATGTCTATAAAAGAGACTCCTTAGCCTTCATTCTTCTCTCTTAACCTAGTGCACATTCTAACTAAAGGAGAGCTCAAATTAGAGATGATTTTGAGTTGTGTGGCTAGGCAAAAGATTTGTGTGAAGCTGTTCCAGTAGTATTAAAATGTTCAAGAGTGAATCATTGCTACAAAGGGGTGCTAGTATATTGGGATTATCTCAACTTGGTGTGCACTTTCAAAGGGTGGTAGGCCATATGTCAACCAAAGTTTATCCCTTCTCCACTGCTACACCCGATTTCCATAGGGTATACTTATCTCCTTTTGTTGTTTTCTTGTTGCATTTAACTTGTAGTAGAGATACAACCATTGGAACATGTTTGCATGTATGTGTTCTTCCTTTTTGTTGCATGCATGTGTGTGTATTTTTTGTTTCTGCTGCGTTTGCTTGTGTATAACATGTTCCAACACACAAAAGAGTATCTTTCTCACCAATCGGTAACCACCGTAGCCCCCCCATCTGCTCTCCCCCTCTTGGTCTTCATTTCTTTCTAGATGTATGTTTATTGTTCTTGGATCCACATATGTGTTCATCTGTGCACGTGTATTGTCCACTCGTGTGTGTTGTTTGTGTATGCAACACAAATTCCGTGGTTTGGTTGCAGGTATTCGCATTGTTGCGGATGTGTGTGTAAGTGTGTTCATCGTTTTGGTGTGTATTCGTGCGTTTGAACATGTAAGATGACATCTTTTGCTCATCGTTTGGGTGTGTTTGTTTGCAATTAGGATTCAGATTTATGTGTTTGCGTATGTTTGTTTGCGTTTAAGGTTGAGTGTTGGATTACAAAGTTGTTCTTCATAAACATATATAGGAAGGTGTTTGAGGGTTTGAATCCAATTTTCATGTTAGTGTTTGAATCGATATAAATGATATGCATAAAAAACAAAATGACAGTTTTACCCTCCGTAATAAAAGAAAAGAGCAAGTTACTCTTCATATAGTAGTAAGAATTTGCAAATTTGTATGAATTTATATATTTGTAATAAGTTATGCCAAAAGTTGGAAGAAACTTAGGCCATCTGCAATGTGTGTGAAGAGGTTGGACCAACTCCACAGACAATGATGCTAGTTGACATGATATTCAATTATATCTTAACCTTTAATCATGTTTAACAAACATTAAATATAAACATACTATCAAAGTACATATATTTCTTAAGAATACCATCTTACAACTAACTACACAAGTATCATGTATCCTGCACCTGTATTTGTATCGTATCCTGTATAATTATAAACTAGTCATCTTCAGGATCAGCTGAGAAGTCGGGTTCTTCGGGTTTCTGTAGCTTAATCAATTCAACATCTTTCGTTTTCAAAATTCCTCTTCTCGTGTTTGTAGCAAATCTTGAAGCTAATATGGTGACATTGAGTGAATTTGGATTGTAGGATGAAGCATCCTCGTGATGTTCACTTTCATGAACATCGTTATGATTGTGATCATCATCATGATGATCGTCATCATGACAATATGACGATTCACTCATGCTCAGATTCCATTGCATTCGTCTTTTCTTGGCCCGTCTCCAAGCCGCCTGAATAAAACATGCAGCCCATGTTCTCCAGTGATACGAGTAGAAACGGAAAGTGTGTTGCAGTTTCTTGCTATGCAACCGTCTGAATTGATTAGCAACAAATTTTAAATCTTCTGCACGTAAAGCAAAAGCTTCGACCTCACTTAATGCTCTTACGGTTCTTGTGGAAGACGGTAGATTTAGAGTGGATTTAGGGAGTAGGGCCCATGCGAGCAACTCTTCGCCACAAAAATCACCGGGCCTTAAAGTAATCGAGTTGAAAAAGCCTGTTCGACCTCCATTAGTGGTGGAGCTATCAAGTCTTCCTCGGATAATAAATAGCATCTCTGAGACAGGATCACCTTCACGTACTATGTATGTGTCTTGAGTACTTAGTGACGACACTAAACGCTCACATATAGCATCTAGAAGTTGATCATCCATTTGAGAGAAAAACGGGACCTGGAAATGAAAAATATTTAAGTTAATAATCACATGTTACAAATATTATATAATCTAAAGCTGGCAATATGAGAGCTGGTGAGGCAAGGTAGATTGAAATGGGATCAGGTTGGTAGTGACAATTCCGGGAACAATTACATCTTATAGTTCCATATGTGGTAAAAGTTCCCGACCCCAAACACTTTGTCCAAAGTTTTAGGGACACCGTCACCCAATACATCATTGAGTTCTAGTAAAGCCACTCAAACTCGTTTTCAACCATGAACACTAATCAAGATTCAATATTGTTTCACTGTAGTAAAAAATTCGTATACAACTAAAAGTCAGTGACCTAAATGAAATAGTTATGAAACTTGATTTATTTAGTGACTTTTTTTTCTTTCTAAGTTAACATGAAGCAAAAGGTAACTTTGAGATAATCGTTATTAAATAGGAAAACCAAGTTTCCTAGATGTTCGTTTAAGTTGCTCGTGTTTTAACAAGTTATGAAACATGTCACAAAAGGTGATTCAGATCAAACTTCACACATTAAATAACTATAAAAGAAATGTATAGAATAGAAGTGGACAAAAGATGATTCAGATCAACTTGTCTTGTTTCGACTTGTACTAAAAATTAGCTAAAAGTAAAACAGTTCAACTAGGTCAAGTTGATCAAAAGTTGTGCATAGTATATTTTTATGGATACAATCTGCAAAATTGTTTTTTTTTTCTAAAATAGGAAGTTGTTCTCATAAAATATTTTTAATCGTATCTTGCACAAATTATCTATATAATATAAATAGATAAAAGGTGTTATGGGTCAACCTGACACAACTCATTTTGATCCAGACCCAACCCACCTGAATGACCCACCTGTTTTGCCACCCAAAGCAAGCATGAAACCCAATGACTAAAAAAGATGGTGCATATCTTACACGTCTCACGAGATCAAGACACAAGTGGCGTTGGATGTCTCGACGGAGATCAGAAGGCAAATTACGCAAAATGGATTCTTCATCAACTCCGCGTGTTGCAAGCCACTTATATTGTACAAATTTACGCACTCGTTCTTGCAAGTCCTGAGGTAGTTGTCGATGTCTCATCCATGACTCGGTGTCTCGCCGTCTAAGCCTCCACTCCTCAAGCCTTACAGTGATGGATTGCAGGTAGGTCTACAAGAATGTAAATGTAGTTAAAACCATGCACTAATGATCTCATATGCAACAAGTTGGGCTCATTAATGTCTGTACTCCCACTTGGAGAATGTTATATGCATATTAGGTAGTAATTTAGGAACGTGATACACAAGTTGTAAACTTATGTCTAAAGGTCAACTTTATTCAATGTATTGTATAGCATATCGCACAGATGCTTAATATGAATATGCTAATCTAAGTATCTAACACATGAATGTGAAGAGGGTATAACACACAATAAAAGTATAAGACTTGCATTCTTATGATCAGAACACTTGGGATATAAAGTTACAATGAGATATATTATAAGTGCTTTAAGATCTTCTGTTTTGAAGTGCATGTTTCTTTAAGGGAAGTAATAAGTTAAGTTGTCTATGCTACTATGATTTATTTTATCATTGACAAAAACATCCAATGTAACAAGAGACCAGAATTAGCTTGACTAAATGTGAAAAATACATTATTCATATGATACATACCTGCATATTTCCTATTAAATGGGCAAATAATACAAGTCCCATAATGGCGATAAGTATGGCGAAGGATGTTTCTCCAATAAACGTACTTGTGGACAAATTCTGTCCATAAGAACTGCATTTAGTAGAATACAATGATAAGTCCATAACTGCCAACACGTCCAATGGGGAAAAGCTCAGAAAAAAAGCTAAAAAGGAAACTGGCCAAATAATTTAGAAGTAGTCAAAGTATATTCAAGTGCTTACCACCTCCGAAATTGTAATCATAACTAATATATTCAAGTGTTTACCACCTCCAAATTCTGTCATTGTTCTAATAGTAGTTTTTAGTAATCATAACTTATATATTTTATGAAGTTCAAAAAAGGAGAAAAGCAGTGTTGTTGGATCAACTTGAACCGTTAGGACCTGCCTTCAAATTTACCTGCTTTCACCAATTACCCTACCAGCTTGACCACTATCTGGGCCCCTATATAATATATTTTTGTTCTATAATAAGCTAGAGTGGGTAATTAACGAGCCTTTACATGAAGCATCTTACTCGAACTTAGAGGTGGCAAAATGCGCGGATCGGGCAGGTTGGGTAATGGGTCGAAGCAGGGAGTTTCGCTAGGGTTGGGTCGGGTTGACTTAAGCCCCCAAGAAATTTTAAATCATTGGTTTGTTAATGTGATTACAAAAATTATATTGTTACAATGATAATATACTTTTATTAAAGAAAGACGTATGCATTCAAAATAAACTTTGTGTAGCTTTCAATACATCCACCCAATTTACTACCTAGCTATAAGTTTCCATTTTCCAGTTTTACCCAATAACAAAAAAATAAAAAAAATAATAGTAATAAACCAACCTGACCCAACCCATTCACAAGTAATGAGCCAAAATTTCTACATCTTCTCGAGCTTACATAACTAGTTAACTACAGTATTTATATCGAAAGGAAAACAGTAGAACATTACCTCAAGTTTTGTAAGCCCCACCATAAGCAATAGAAGTACTTTTCAAAGAAATTGGAGGAAACAACACCTTTTGCAACAGCATCTCCAAATATCCCATAATTAAAACCATTGGTGTTGTTTGGATCACAAATTCTAAAAAGCTCTGTCCCTTTGGTCCAATTCTTCCGTTCACCATCATTTAAAGAACCACAGTCCAAATAACGAAGTGAACACACTGCAGGATTAACATCATGTCTGCATGTAGATTTCCAACATGTTGCATGCCTTTCAAATGACAACAAGTACCATGATGCCCCTAAGACCTTCCATAACACGAACACCATGATTTAGTTAAACAAAGACTGCTAAAATTTGAAACTTTAAGAGGTTTAAAGATTAAGAAAGATTACTTACATGACTAGCTAACATGTACAATACAAGATTGTAAGCAGCCCCAGCCCAAGCAGTTTTGGTGACAACTCCAGTAGTTTTGATGATTTGAGAGCTCAAAGGAAACATCAGATAAAGTCTTGGAATATATTGGAGTAGGACAATGAGTACTAAAGCATTGGTGGTGTGATCAGCATTTGGTGTTCTAATTGCCGGGATAATGAACCATATCACAATCTGAGTAAATTTCAAAAAACAACACCATATGAGTTCAAACTTCAAAATTCAATAACTTTCATAAGGATGACACATTTTCAGGTTAAGTTACTTATTTCCTGTAATCGTGATTACAAATTTGGTTAACACAAAATTCACTATTTTGTATTTCTTCGACCAAACAGAAAGTACCTTGGACATGTAGTCACATAATCAATCACTTCTGTTAGGGTACATCTCTAGATATTCAAATCTGTGTGTTTTGAAAGTGATTACATGGGTGTTTTGATTTGCATTTTGCAAGTGACAATGTGATACTAGTTATCAGAGTTATAATTATCAGTAACAAAATATATGGTTATTAGAGTGATAGACAAATAATCAGCTTCTAGCATTTTACTATCCTACTTCTGTTTGGTCAAATAATCAACTTGTTTCTCGTTAAAACATAAATCAAGCACTTATATACCCTTATTTTACTTATTACTTTCTTAAGTGCTTATTACAACAAGAAAAAGCATAAACATGTCCCTACACTATCTCCTACACCTACAACGCCTCTTATTACAGCTTATCATCTGATTTTCATGATTCGGTATCACATAACCACTTTTAAAACACACAAGCATAGAGTTGAAACATTTCATCTTTCATGGGAATTATGAAGTATGCATTTTAGCTTAAAAAAGGATAACTAAAAGAAGAAAAACAACATCATACCTGAGGTAAAGGCAATGTTGCAACAAGATCAATACAGAAATTCGACTTCAAGTATCTCCGCGCAATCTTCTCCTGATCCATAACAAGTTCACCTCTGCCTAACACTCTTGAACTTGGTGAAACATAAGCAGTTCTGAACTTTATAGCTATATTCAACATGTAAAATACATCCGCAAGTGTGCGTAAACATGTAACAATAATCCCTAAATTCAAATCGGACAACATACATGAAGAACCACCCTCATCCTGGACAGAAGGAAGGTAAAAGAACAATGGATCCACAAAAAGAGCCACTAAACAAGAAAAAAGAAAAATTCTGTTCCATTGTAAGATAGCTTCACTTCCAGGATCCAGAACCCTTTTTCCTTTTGAATCATTATTTTCTTCAGGATGAACTCTGGATTTCCCTAATCTAATACCCATATGATTTGAAGTTGAGATTGTTCTACCTTTACCTCCATTAATCAATAAAGGGGCTGAAATCTTTTGTTCAGGCAATTGCTTATCTGGAATCTGCCATGAATGGTCGAAGTTTGACTTTCCATTTTCTCCGGTGTAAAACCTATTGGATTCATTTAAATGTTCAACAAATGCTTGCTAAAATTACAGAACATGAATGTACAAAACGCTTAATTAAACTGAGCAAAATCAATAGAGAAATGGCAGAATTTAACCTGACTTGCTTCTCTTGCTTGAAATTCATGATGGTGAACTGGCTAAAAATCTAGTCTTGTAGAGAAGATAAAACAATAACCAGATGGAAATCCCGCATTTGTCATTCAGAATTTGTGCTTGGTGTTGTCCCTGATCATTTTAAAACCCTTTTATGATTGATTGAGAGAGATGCATTTGTACATGAATTGATTAGTCGCAATGCAGGAAACCCACGAGATTTTAGGAATCTGAAATTTGGTGTGAGCAGAGGAATTGAATGAGCTGAAACGGTGTGTGTTTTGCTTTGCTGAAGAAAAAGAGTAAACTGCTAAATTAGTCCCTCAACTTATACATAATTCTAAGATTTATATAAAAAAACAATTTAATCATTTTTGCAGTTACTTATTTATATAAACCAAAAGATCTGGATCTTGCAGAACTATGTATTCTAGATTAATAAGTATAACATTCAGTTACATAAGGATGATATTTTCCTTTAATACAAACAATTTTTTTACTTAGCGACTCTTGTTTTATCATGACTAAAAGAGATTAAATCAACAATATTAAGTGGACTAGCAAAATGACATATAATCAAGGGACTATTTTTGTAGTTAATATAAAAAAAACCCTTCCCGAGTTGTTGACTTTATGGTGAAACTAGAAAGTAAAGAATTAAAATTCCCCACAAGTCCACAACTCTCCCTAATTAGCATTTTAGCCACCAAATTATCTCCATGCTTGTTGGTACCAATGCATACCTTGGGAACAATAGAGATGGTAATATGTTTGTTATATTTTACCCAATACTTAATATGTTAACTATAATAATAAGTGAATTCACTTGTCACAATTGTATCAAATTCGTGTAAAATTCAACTGTAACAAATTCTCTTTTATTTGAAGCAACATGATATATAAGTTTGACTTTGGTTTAAAATGGGGTTGTGTGTGGTACTGCCCCCGGGTATATTTGGATTTCAAACCATATCCAGTTACTCATGTTCGTTGGTAATAGGTAATTTACATTTATATATATTAACAAAAACTCTATTCGATAAACTTTTTATGGTAATTAGATTGGAAGTTAATGAAACTTTTGTTTGATTATGCCATGAAAGCTACTCATCAAATTTGAAAACCAAGTACTACCACCTAGCTTTCATAAATTTATGAAATAATAGGCCTATTTAACAAGTGAATAATTATATTTTGTATTTTGTAAGAATAACTTAGCATATAAAATGTGTTGAGAAAAGATGTCTTATAATGAAAGAGTAGGGGGTAATTGTATAATTTATGGAAATATAAAACAAATAGAAAGACAGCTCAGAGTGTTGACAAGCAGGGAGGGAGGGAGGTCAGGCAGGTCGTGGACGGCACAACCTGCGGCACTCGTATATGCAAAACGACAAAATTTTATTTCCTATGTTAAAAAATACAACGTTTAAATTTGATTTTAATTAAAAACACAATCTTTAAATATTTACAAAATTATTATATTAAACAAAAAATTAAGACTTTATAATTAAGTTTGCCTAACATATGCCTTAACGTTCTAAGAACATATGATAAAGCATATTAAAGAACTAAAACTTTTTTTAATATTAAAAATACATTAATTCACATTAATTAAGTCTACTTTTTACATTTAATTAATGTATTTTTCGGTATAAAAAAGTTATAATTGATATAATGCGTTGTTTGATTGTAGGTGAATAGAACCATTCAACATTCAACGCATTTGATTCTCGTCTTAGAATGAAAACTGTATGAAATGAAATAGAAAAATGATGCTATATCGTTTAACCTTAAAACATACTTTGAATCATTAAGTATGCAATACTCGCTACAATACCTCTTTTTCACACGTTCTCGTATTTATCAAAATCATATCGTATTTTGTAAAAGTCATGATGGAGGTTAAAATAACGAATTTAATCATTTAGATTGTTATTCAGAATGATTATCAAACAGTTTATCATGTTTTGAGTCAATTTCATACAAAACCTTTAAATTATTTAAACTATTAAATTATTCAATGATTAAATCATTTTATTTTATCAAACAGACTCGTATATTCTTTAAACACTTATTATAAAGAAAATTAATTATTGACTTCAAATGTTAGCAAAAATAATGATTTACAGTTTTCCTACCTTGATCTTGTAGTAAGTTTCCAATCTTACATCCACAAAGTTTTACAAAATGCCATTTATCAAATCACCCGTCATATGTGAGTAAATTAAACCAAAAAGTTGACTATATTAATGTCTAACCATGTTTGCTAACATCTCCATGTGTTGAGTGAGGAAATTTTCTTTTATTTAAATCGGTTTTGATTTGTTTAATTTATTAATTAATCTAATTTAGCTATATGTTTTTTTAATAGCAACAAAAAAATACCATTAACACTAAAATAAAATAAAAAGTTCTTGTTTTACGGTTTCGATTATTGTAACACCTGGAATGTTAAAAGTTTTATTAAACTTTTTCTTAATTACTTTGGGTTTAATTAAATCTATGTTATAAATTTTTTAAAATATCCAGTATTAGAAAGGTTTTGTAATAATGGTAATCACAATTAATCCATTTATATTATATAGTTTAAGGAAAACATCTTAAAACTAGAACTTACACTTTGACGATAAAAGCCAAAAGTGATCAAGCTGTGTCTTTATAGGAAGTTCACAAGAAGCGTTGTAACCTTGTTGATCGTATATGTATATGACATACTGATAA
Source organism: Drosophyllum lusitanicum (assembly GCA_032274825.1). Classification (NCBI taxonomy): domain Eukaryota; kingdom Viridiplantae; phylum Streptophyta; class Magnoliopsida; order Caryophyllales; family Drosophyllaceae; genus Drosophyllum; species Drosophyllum lusitanicum. Next base: position 859 of record JAUEJL010120537.1, on the reverse strand, counting down.
TATAAAACGACATAGCATACGTGTCGTTAAATGTTGGCAGAGCAATTAGTACGTGTATGTGCTCTAACTTTCCTCCCTTCTACTCTTAATCGAAAGTTAGAAATGATATATTGTTAATTAGTTGAAACTTGAAAGCATTTATTTATTTATTAAGGAGTGATTACATACCATATGAGTTTAACATGAGGTGATTATGCATGGGACGGACATGACATATGCCTTGCACATTGCTTGCCAAATTTAATTAATGGATACCATAATTGCATGGTAGTGAGCCTTGAGTACCTGCAAAACACACAACTTAAACCTTTTGCCTGTTAAATCATACCCTTTTTCTTTTCCTTCAACAATTAATAGTGTCGACATCGAATCGAGTTAGATATCGGTCTCCTTCAACAATTAATATTAAACACACACTCTTATTAAAAAAACAGAAGTAAATCAAACATTTTACTTAATTTGGAAGTATTGTTTTCATCTTCTAAGTTGATATTTTGTTGGAGGAAAGGGTTTTATACAAGGTAAATAATAACAATATATACTTGGATAATTTCGTGGATCATGTTAAATATACTTTTCGTAATCTGTAATTCGACCCTTTTGCCTGGGGTATCACGAACTCGGATATAGAATAATTCAAGAAACTTGATTTGAATTACAGGCTTTATTCAAATCCAAACACAGAATATCTTTGCTTTGTTTTCTGTTTATCAAAGACTATTTCGACAGCATATCAACTTAGAAATCGTATATTCTTCGTATGCCTTCTCTCGATTGTTCGTATTTTCCGTGGAAAACACGGCGGTTTAGTGGCGGTTATGGGGTGGTTACATGGCGGCGGTTACTGGCGGTTATTTCA
>JAUEJL010120526.1:0-11894 GCA_032274825.1 Drosophyllum lusitanicum | reverse complement strand
TTTTTTCGCAGACATAAGACCTTATTCTGTCTTATTTTTGTTTATTTTAAGAAGCTAAAAAATACATCTTTTTTTCGCAGAACTTCTCGACTTAAGACATTCTATACCACATCGATCTTCTGCTGAAGACATGAAATAAGACATAAGACATTTATGTCTTCGAAAACAAACAACACCTTAGTTTGATTTTGGCCATTTTGTACGTGAACATTTTCATTCATGACATTCTACAAAAAATAATACATTACCAATGTACCATCAACACATATATGATTATTACTAACCTCATTTTTTTGTTGATTATAAATGGTTTTAAGAAACCATTTAGTTAGAAACCACCACCATATCTTTGAATACTTCAAAAAATTTGGCTGTTATGTCTTGCTCTAGATTTAAAGACCTCATTGAATTTGTACAAATTTGGGCAAAAATGCTAAATATATCCAATAATAGGGTTGGGATGAAGGTAATTATTGTTAACTTTGATATTTTGCATACAGAAATCAAGGAGAATACAATGATTATAATATCAGTGAACCCTAAAGAGGACTGAAGCCCTACAAACAATGGGCCAATAATATTAATGATTTTAATATTGAGCCGCTAATAGGCCCCTGTACTTTGATCGGGAGGAAGGTGAACGTTCAAACTAGTGCGGAACTCAAGAAACAATGAAGACGGCAAGCCCTAATCGGTGAAGATATCAACATACTGATAGCAAGAAGGAACATGCAGGATGCGAACAACACCGATGGCAACATTATCACGGATGAATGACTGGATTGGATTGTTTGAGAGCTAGACGACACTAATGTTGTCACTAAAGACTACAGAGAATGAATTTCTCAAAGCAGATTTCGAAGCCAGGCAGTTTCGGCAACGACATTAGCTACGTCCAGGTATTCGGCTTCAGCACTAAAGCGAGAGACAATATGTTGACGCTTAGATGATCAGCATACAAGGTTATCATCAAGAAAAAAATGGAATAGCCTAATGTAGATTGTTTGGTAGTTAGGCACCCTGCCCTATCAACATCCGAGTAAGTAGTAAGAGAAGTCATAAGAGAGGCGTATATCCGAAGACCATGATCTAAAGTTCCCCGAAGATAATAGAGTACTCTTTTAAGAGTAGTGAAGTGTGGCTCATGGGGATCATGCATATATAGACATATTTGTTGAACCCCATAACTCAAGTCTGGTATGAATCTATGATGAAAGTGAGATATTGAAGAGCCCCTGATAGATTAAGCAATAGAGTTGGATCAGCCACGGATCTCCAAGTTTCGAGTCAGTATCAACTGGTGTTTTGTAAGGGTTGCATTTAAGCATATGAGCGCAATTGAGAATCTTTGTGGCATATTTCCTTTGAGAAAGGAACATACCAATTTCAATCCGCTTGAAGAAATACCTAGAAAATAATTAAGCGGCCCGAGGTCACTCATATCAAACTCATGATGAAGCGAGGAGATAACCTTCTGAAGAAAACTGGTAGAAGATGAAGTGATGACAATATCGATAAGATAAAGAAGTAGATAAGGAATATCCGATCCATGATGGAGAATGAAGAGAGAAGAATCACATCTGCTATGCTGAAAACCAATCCAAGTGGCATATCTAGCAAACCGATGAAATTAAGCTCGAGAAGCTTGCTTTAGCCCATACAATGACTTTTTTTAAGGCAAACATGTTCAGGATGTTGGTGCATGTAGACCGTTTCAGATAATTCATGTTAGCAACCAACCGAGCTTTGTATTTGCTAAGAGTGCCATCTGCAAGAAATTTATGCTTAAAGATCCACATGGAACGAACAAATATTATTATTACTAGGCCGTGGAACAAGAACACATGTACCATTTTTAATAAGAGCATTATATTCATCTATCATAACCTTGTGTCATTAGGATCTTGAATGGCAAGAATATGAGATTTAGGTATGGGAGACAAGGTGGTGGCATAAGATTAAGACAGTGAACTGTTTCTTCGATTCCGCTTTGAGATCGAGTAGTCATTGGGTAAGTGGTAGTTAAGGGAGGAATCGCAGGGGGAGGCGGAGGTGGTGGAATATTGGGGGTGTAGGAGGTGGAAGCGTGTTGGTGGGAAGAGAGGAAGGTTGAATGATGGTTGGAGGAAGAGCAGGGTGACGGTAGATAAAGTTAGGGTCAGTGTCTTTGTTCCAGATTGTGTAAGAAGGGGGCTAATAAGGAATCATAAATGTGAAAGGGAAAACAGACTCATCAAACGTAGAATGATTAGAGATAATAATTTTGTTAGTGGTAAGGTTGAGACAACGGAACCTCGATAATGAGAGGGATACCTAAGGAAGACATTAGGTGTAGAACGAGGAGCAAGTTTGTTAGTGGTATTGAGGTGAGGGTAGCAAAGGCAACCAAAGGTGCGAAGGCAAGAATAGTTAGTATATTAGTGGTCATGGTAAGGGATGTAATTATTAATAGTTGAGGAGGGGTGAATGTTATAAGAAGATATGTGGCCATATTAAGAGCTTCAACCCAAAAGGTCGATCGTGGGCGAGCTTGAAACAGAAGAGTTTGAATAAACTTAGTCATGTTTCAAATCATTCATTCAGATTTCCCATTTTGTTGAGAAGTTTTTAGGCAGGAGAAACGAATTTGGATGCAATTGGTGGTGAACAGGCTGTGCAGGGAAGTGTTGTCAAATTCACCCCATGGTCACATTGAAGACTTTTATATCATAATGAAATTATGTTTTTACATAAGAACGAAACCGCAAGAATTTATTAAAAGCATCATATTTGTGGTGTAATGGATAGACCCATATATAATGAGAGAAATGATCATGAAAATAACATAATACTTAAAACCACTTAAGCTAGATAGTTGGAAAGTCCATATGTAGGAATGCACAATATCAAAAGCTGATGAAACAATACTAGTCAATGTGGAAAAAGGAAGCCGCATGTGTTTGCCAAGCTGACAAGCATGGCAAAGCACAAGAGACCTTGATTTTATACAAGAAATTAAATTGCTAAAAACTAAGACGTATAACACATTTTTGCCTTGATTTTATACAGGAAATTAAATTGCTAAAAACTAAGACGTGTAACACATTTTTGCCTGGATGGCAAAGACATTTGTGCCATGTTGACTTACTAGTAGAAATCAAAGTTGTAGGTAAGGTAACCGGGGTAAAGATCCTCGGTGCTATCACAATGGAGAAGAGTATGACAAGTCTTATAATCCTTTATAGAAAAAACAAATTCATTAAATTCAATTGTGTATTTGTTATCACGAGTAAACTTACGAACATATATTAAGTTTTTGATAATGTTAGGCTTGACAAGAATACTTTGAAGTTGAAGAGGAGTGTAACAACCAAGATTTCGAGGTAGCATTAACTGAATTTTATATACTTTTTCGTTACATTTAGTTGAACATTTAATGTAACGGGTGGATAATTAATTAGGTTTTATCATATTTCACGGTTCATGGATGGATGAAAGAAAAAAGGAATTTAGTGTAGGGAACTATGGAAAACCTAAGGGATTAGTGTGGTGAGTAAGGAAGCTAATGGCACATTAGGGTTATCATCTTTGGCAGCCTTATTCTACTCATGGCAGTTTCTCTCTCGTTTTTGTGCTCTCGATTGGTTGTGGGGAAAACAAGCAAATCTTGGTGCTTTGCGAAGTTAATTCATCAAGTAGGTGTTTTAATCCTTAAACACACGTCTTATATGATTTGTAGTAGGGTTTTTAAGGGTTTGATTATGGTTTTGTGGGTTGTTAAACTCACTCAAACAATAGAAAAAGAAGTCAATGGTTTCAAACAAAAAGGCATTTAATTGATTGAGTTTTTATTGATTAATCCCAAAGTTGACACTTAGGGTTTGGCCCTAGTTGAATTCTAAGAATAATGGTATAAGAATTATAGGTTTTGATTGGGAATTGGGTTTAGCGAATCGTAACGGTTTTGACGATGTTGTTCTTGGATCGCCATGTGTTGTGTAGCAATCGCCAATTGTTAAGTAGGGATTTCCAAGTATATGGTGATGGGTCATGTGGTACTTTGCGATCCGTAGGTGGGGGTGTTGCATTTCACGATCCTTCCCTTGGACCTTCCGCGATTCCTATTCTTGGTTGTGTACCACTTCGTGATTGGTGAGTTGCCAGTGGCCTATGGCCAATCGCCAACCCTCTTCTATTTAGCGATCCTTGTAGATGGTGTGGTCAAAGATGGCAAGGCCATCAATGGGCACAACCAACTTGGCTATTGCATTTGATTTTTGACTTAGCTTGTGGTGTGTGTCTTTCCTTATTAGTTCTCGTTTATTCGTTTAGGTTTCTTGATAGACCTTTTGCGGTTTTCTCGGTTGCTACACTTGAATCTCAGGTGAGTTTAGTCGATTTACAAAACCGAGTACACAGACAAAATATATATTTTCAAACGTTTAAACGAAAATGTATTTAATGGTTTAATATGCTAAGTTTTTTACTTGCAAATATATGATTCATGTATGCTTAAAAGGTTGTAATTTACATGTTATGATTATTTACAGTTTATACGATTGATCTTTAATTTATATACGTGTACATGGCTTGCTGGGCGGGGTTAGTAACCTTGTATGCTCACTTACTTTATAGGGGCCTAGTAGGTGTTTGATGACCTTCTAGGTATAAGTGCTAGCCACACACGGAGTTGCGGGGTTTCTAGATACCTTTGCAACGAATGGTATATGGAATCAAATGTGTTCGTGTACTAGAGTGATGTAGGCCAAACAGTTGGCTTGATCATGCATCACCTGGGTGTAAGGAGGAGACGAACGGTGGTTTTCGGTTGTACTTACATTTGAATGACAACGCGGTACTTGTACCTGCACAATCGGAGTAGCAAAAGCATCGTCTAATGTACTCTCGTGTATGAATCGGGAGTAGCTACCCAATCGATGCATGGGTTACTTAGCGTGTGATTAGTGAACGGGTTACCTAGCTGGCTAGGGCCTAATGGCTAGCGAAAACTTAGTTGGTAGATATGTGGACCACGGTATGCGGTACGCGATTGCTATGCGGTATGTGAACGGATTTGAAATGCTATGTTTGTTGATACAGTTATTTGACCCCTATACATGATATATGTTATGCGGGATTCCCGGGATGGGTTAAATATACATATGGGTCGGGTGCAATTATTTGATAATCGTATTAATGCATTATCTTTAATACCTTTTTACGGATTTTGTTTATCTAACCCTATTGACTCACGAGCTGTGCTGATACTTGTTATTTTGAAATGTGTTTTATACTCGTGCAAGTGACTTAGAGTTTCGGTTTGGCGAGATGGGATACTCTTGGGGTAGTTAGTTCGTGCTAGACGATACCAACAGACATTTATTATTTCATTTAATGATTGACTTTGTAACGGTTTCTACGGTTTTGGTCACAGTACACTGTGGTTTCATTGGTTTGCATTTATTATGTTTATGGTTTAAGACTTCCATTGCTAATGAATATATAATAACTGAAATTTTTTGTTAAATGACATTTTGGAAATCACGATGTTACAGTGTTTGTAAGACAAATGCATCTATTAAAAATAGTAGTAAGGTTACATGTCTTAACATTGAGGTGACAAGAGGCTCCGGTGTCCATGTGCCATTTATTATATCCCACACCCTGCGAGCTCAAATGAAATACTAAAACCATGTGATAGTAAAGTAAGTAGTGTGACTCTGCTGGGCTTGTGGAGCACCAAACTGTATAGGATAAGTAATGTGTGGCTGCGATAATGGAGTAACCGAAAACTGTTGTTGAAGAGTCTGTTGGGTCTACACACTAGGCCTGGGCTGTAAAGCAAATGTCCATGTAGAGGGCAGCTGTTGAAAGGCTTTTAATTTGTAGGAACAAATTGTAAAAATCGGCAATTTTCGCTAAAACGACACTCTTCACTGTGAAAACTATGACAAACAACTAGGTTATTTTGGGAGAGAGTATTTTTATTCATCATGAAATATGTTTCTTTGTCGCACCTAAAGGACGGAATAGAAAAGAGAGATTCGATATGTATGGAAGAGAGATTAACTGTCTTGCAAATAAAATAACACTAAAAAAGATAGCTAGTGCAAACAAGAAATAAACGAAAAATTCAAAGAAATAAACAATTGTAGAACCAAATGGCTTCTAGTTCAGCGGTATTAAGTATTGGTGAAATGAGCACCTCCTCAAAAAGTTGAGGGTTCAAATCTCGTGATGGGCATTGAAGTAGATTTAAGAGTAGGTTTACCGGTCAGAAACTCATAATAGATATTGGTGAAGACTTTGATACCATGTTAAGTTAATTTGATATTTTGTATACACAAATCAAGAAGAACCCTAAAGAGGGACCAAGCTCTACAAGCAATAGGCCGATAATATTAATGATATTAATAATGATCCCCTAATAATTATTACATCGAACATGTTTGTATAAGCAATTAATGTCGTCTTTTGGGATCTTGGTGTTCTTTATGAAAGTCCTCCTATACACACAATGAGTAGAACTCGACGAAAGGACACAAAGTCTGTTCGTCTTCTGTCTTTTTTGGTTCTTGATTACCTTTCGTGAATGAAGAAAGCATATAATTAATATAAGTATCATGGCAATTTTTTGGATAAGGTGTTCCCTAACTTTAAGGTTGTGTGTGTTTAACTGTTAAAAAAAGGTCAATTTTCATTAGTCTATGAAGAACCCATTGATCAATTATAATAAAGGTGTAAAGAAAAGTATATAGAACATGGGATCTTTATCATAGTGGTTGCAATAATGTAACCTTTTTATTGACATGAAATTATGATGGGCATATGCTTAATGGCTACTGAAGTTGACATTGATATATACCTTCTAATAAAGTGTGTATTTTTGCTAAATATCTCAACTGTTTGTATAACCCTGTAAAATCTCCAGTTGCATAGTCAATTAAGAACAAATACATTGATGTTATTTTTATGTGGAAACTGGGTTTGGAAGCATATATGATAGGACTTCATATCATGAGTTGCACAAAGTATTATGATATGATCTTTACATCAAAGTGTTCAAAATTCAGTTAGGAACTTGTTAGAATAATATTTTTTTTGGTGAGATTTGAACGAAAATGATATAAAAAATCGTAACGGGTCAAACAAGCGACTTGTTTTAGAAGAATATAGGATTAGTTTTAGTACATTTTTGCAACAGTGTGTCAAAGAATTCAAACCAAAACTATGGTATTGGTGTTGTTCCTTAATTGTTACTATTCATATTTGTCTATTTGCATGAGCATCATCCTCTTCAGAGAAGTTATTAAACCCTTGATGATCCATATGTAAAATCTACACAAGTGAAACAAGCATAACAGAACTAGTGAAGATTGGGACATGGTATTCTTGTCACAGAAAATCCAACTATATTAGCTATAATAATAATTCTAATTAGGAGGATGAAAAGCAATTGAAACATGCATGGAAGTCCTTAAACAAAATACTTATGCTTGTTTCTTTCAAAGCCTGAAAAATATAGCTCAGCTACATGATTACAAGATTATTCTTAAGACACTCCCATCACAAGATCAAAGAGTGTATAATAAGTCACATTTTGTGTTGATGAAGAGAAAAATAGAGAACATATTCATAGTTCATTGAAGTTAAAACTCATAGCAATCGATCTAAATAGATTGAATACTAGTATGGCTGCTATGACCCTTTACAGTATCCTTTAATGTCCTTATTCATTTGAAAACCATTCTTATTTCGAGTACCGCGAGTACCATTTGTAACCACCATTAATGTTCATTAATAGCGGTATTTTAGTCTTTTATATATTTTTCCAACAATGAATTGTGTCCGGATGGACCGCCACTAAAGAGCAAGATTTGATTTTTTACAAAATACCCCTCATTAATACTTTATTAATGACCCATTAATGAGTCATTAATAAAGATATAAATACATACAACGTATCAAAAATGATGCATATGTATGCATACATAGAAAAATCATGCATACACTGCCTGCATACATCCAAAACTAATGCATCAGTGTAGATGAATTTGTTCAAAATTAATCCATCTGCTTAATAATAAAATCAAACACTTGCATTAACTAATACACGAAGGAGTTATAAATACATGAATAAATATATGGTCAATGGGCTAAACCTTGAATTCTTTATTTATCCTTAGGCCATGTGTACCCGTATGTGTAATTCAAATTAATCCAAATTAACCCAAATGCCACATCACCTATCATATCAGCTTTTCGTTCATTTTCCTTCTCAACCCAAATTAACCAAAAACCCAAGTAACACTCATCTCTAACCTAAACAACCTAAATATTTTTTCACTCCTTACACTCTCTATAAAACCCAAAAAAAAAAACGAAAGGTTCGAGTGCAATCGGGTACAAGAAGCCGAAATGAGAAAAGGAAAATCAAACCCGAAAAAGGGGTAGGGTGTTCCCGAAGGAACCCCCCAACCCGAAAGAACCCGAATCACTTCAGAAAGGGCTATACGCCCGGTCTTATAAAACAAAATGTGTCAGATGCTGACTTGTCATTGTTCTAAGTTCTAACAATTGACCCTGTAGGATTGATTACGTGTCAATCGAATTACAGAGTCCGTGCTCCATTGCGTTCGATCTTTTGTTGTGGTGGTGAAGTATCTCCTCTATACATAGTATGTAGTGAAATTGGAGCAGCTCTTGCTTGGACGATAAGCTATTAGCTACACAGAACAGTTAATGCGATTAACGTATGCGTCGATTTACATGCCTCATCTTGCGGTGTTTACTTCTGTCTATTACTATATCCCTTCAATCTCAGTTCGTCTACGGTCGCCATGGAATTCATCGCATTGCGGTATATCCTCGTGGATCAGCTGAACCCAGATAAGGAAAAGTGGGGGCTGAAGGTTTGTGTTGTACGATTGTGGAACCAAGACACCTACTTCAAGCCTTCAGAGCGAAACAGCATTGACAAGGTGCTCATGGATGAGAAGGTCTGTTTGCTATTACCGAAAGCTGATGAATTTCGTATCATTATTAAGTTTTCATGGTATATCTGGTTTGCTTGTCTTTCCTCCTTGCAAATCTTGTGGCTTAATCGGTTCAAAATTCATGTTCTTGGTAGTCTTTATAGCATGCACTCCAGATGTTTGTTAAAACGTAATAAAGAGAAATTCATGTTTTTCCCTAACGGCTAATGGATGTGGTGCACAAATGGGACGACATCTTCTGAAAATTACCATACAAATTTAACAACTATAGATTCAGATTTGAACCTTTCAAAAAACATATCATACTACTGTTTTAGTTCTTTTCTTTTTGTGGTTGCCTTACTTCATTTTCACGTTTCCAAAATAATAATAGATCATTTGTTTGTTTCTATTTTCGTTTTTCTTAAACACCAGATTGCATGCCTATTACCCTATTGGTTGTCAAAGTTGTTTTTTTATTCATTGAGTTTTGACGCCACATATAAACAGTTGAGTGTTTATAGGGAAACAAAGCTACTTATAATTATTTATTAATTTGAATGCAATTAGCAGTTTAGGGAAAGGAAAGTAATGTGATTTATGGGTTTTAGAAAGGTATAAATATCAAAGAAATCAATGGCTAAGATGTTTTAGTTGGATCTGGGTGCAAACTTAACAACCAAAGCTTTAGATTTAATCTTTCAAAGAATTCAAATAATCTATCCATTTGGTATTTCTTCTATTCTGTGACAGATTGATGTTTTTTTATCTTTTGTAACCATGTGTGGTGTTTATATTCTTCTATGCTAGATAGTACCAAATGATTGAAAGGAAATAATTCTGGTGGGTTATACTATTATAGAGGTGTAGCTTGATTTTCTAATGTTGACTAAACTTCTGTGAAGATATGAGACTATGAACCAATTATATCAGTTGTGTGTTTCCTGTATTTCATTACTCTGTCTATAGTAAGTGTCTAAATTGACGTTACATAGAGATTGATCAAGTAGTCTTTCACTCTTTCACACTATCAATATTGAGTGACTCATCTGTGAAATACTGAAAGTGTAGTTTACGAAGTACTGATATGGTTTTTTATAATTTGAGCTATGATGCGGGGGTGAAAACCATCCGACTTCAAAATTTATGGTAGTAATGGAATCTCGTTGATTAAATTATAGTGATTAACTTGAAGTTAAAGGTTAAATCCCTTGTCCAAACAAAATAAGATAAGGATTTTGCAGTCCCTGGTTGGGGTTTCGGCTGAGCATATTGACATTGTGGACTCTTCTGCACCAATCGTCTTGGTATATTTAATAGCGTTGTTTTGATATATAAAATTGATGGATTTGATTTGCTAAACATGTCAGATAGATTTTTTTCAAATTTCCTGATTTGAATATGGTTATTTATCCCTACTATGTCTGTTCAAGAACACACTGGAAATTCTGCTTTTATTGATGGCAACTTAAGGATAAGCTTTTCTACACCAACTTTGGATTGGTTCAAAGTAAGTTTACTTCTAACCGGTTAGTGCAATTTGTGTTGTTTAGTTGTACCAGGCAGCTTTTGAGTAAATTTAGTGTGCAACGTAGATGGCTGATTACAGTTTTGTCAAAAATATAAGATATTGAGTCAATATCATCGATTTCTTGACGAATAAATATTTTTTTTGTTACACATCTTCAGACATTAAATTGGATTTGATGCAATTTTCATGAGACTTTAGTTGGTTCATATTTTATTTATGTCTTTTGTAACGGGGAAGACTCAAGCATGCTATTATGCTAGCTAATTGCGGGATTAAAGTTTCATTTGTACGGTATTTATAATTTAAAGGTCTGTAACCTTTTCATATCCAAGGATGGATGTGTAATATTGTTAAATATTTTGCTGAATATATGTTTGTATGAACAAGAAATGAAATAAAGTTTAGAAGCCTACTGCAGGTATGCAAATTGAAGATCAAAAAATTAATGTAATAAGGATAAATGCAACCAAAATGCCCTAGAGTTTACAGTAAATTACCAGTCCATGCCTTAATAATCGATCCCATAGTAGGAATAAGGAGCAACAGCTGCATGCAGCAGGTTGTTGTGCTGGTGTTAATGTCACTGCCGCGCCAGGTTGTGTACGTGTAAAATATTTTCAAGCTAGTCCCACAATGGATCAAAAATTTTCCTTCTTGGGCACAACTGACAAATTTTAACTATCTAATGAAGAATTCAACAATGATTTGCCTTTGATCCAAAGAAAAACCAGGTCAAGGTCTCTAATATTTCATGGTTTAGTTCCAACTGAGGGAAATTTATACGGAAACAAAGGTCCGGTTTGATGGGACATTTTCTTTCAAGTTTGTGTTAACATGTTTACAACTATACAAGTTTCATATCTGAATGGAGGTTAAGAGAGATTGAATCTCAAAACACGAAATGAGTAATGTTGCAAGAATTTAGTGTGCAGGATGATATGAGAACATGTTGATTGTTGTGTAATGCTCCCCCTAATTGTCTATTTTATTGAAATTCTAAAGTTTATGTTTTTAGGCCTATTCGCATGAAATGATTACTAACTTTACTATATCTACATGTACAAAATAAAACCTAAGGGGGCGTTTGGTTCATAGAAGTTGAATGGAATGGAACCATTTAAATGAATTCCTTAAATCAAGGAATTGAGAATTCTTTCCCAAAATGGATGGAAATTTTCAAATCCATAAGGAATCTCAAAACATAATTGTTGTCTCCTACCCCATCCCCCCACCTTACCGTATCCCATCCCACCCCTTCCCTACCTACTTCACAATACCCATCTCCCCCTATCCGACCCTTACCCTACCCTATCCACCTTACTCACCATACCGTACCCCACCTCACTTCACCCTACCCTACCCACCCCACCCCCACCCCCACCCCCTACCTACTCTACCCCTACCCTACC
>JAUEJL010120515.1:0-11894 GCA_032274825.1 Drosophyllum lusitanicum | reverse complement strand
CAAAACCGAAAACCGAACCGAATATTAAATACGGTGTTGGTTCGGTTCTGTTCTAGTCGGTTTTCGGTTCGGTTCGGTTTTTCCGGTCCAAATGCTCACCCCTATACATCAGTTGGTCTGCTATAATAAACCTTAAACTTTACGTACGTGACTTGTTATAATAATCCAAGTAGACTCAACCTAGTTGTTTTTGTAGGGAAAAAAAATCCAATTTGAACTAACATGAATATGAATTATAAACTAACATGAATATAAAATATTAGACAATTCTAGCCATTCATTTGGATACAAATTTAATGATCAAATCTAAACTATAAATTATGTTAAATATTAAAATCCAATTTGAACTTTTCATGGTTAAAATTGGATTTAGTTTTAACTTTAATTTGAATTAAAATAATTAGATACAATTTCATATATGCGTTTCTTAAACGTTAAAATGTCATACTTACCTTTTATAACATTCAGAAATATTTAACATTTTAAATTCTTTTTAATTATAACTAATAAATATTCGACCCTATTACCCCTAATAGTAATAGTAATGATCGGTGACTTGTATAAGAATTATGATATATACATATTTATGTTTTCATTTTCCCTGTGATTGACTATATTTATAGTGAATTTGTGAATGATTGTTCTTATTTGATTTGTTTTCACCATTGCAAGTATAAATTGGCAAATCAAGGGCCATTGAAGCATAATTGAATAAATCAAGTAAGGATAGGAAGATTTTAAAGATTTTGCGCCTTCACCCCTCTTCACAACCATAAAGAGGTTGTGAAGCCTTATCTTTTCTGTCTGAAAAAATTAGTTCACGGTCATGAAAATCTGTTCATGACCGTGAAGACCCTTCGAGGCTCTTAAAAAAACAGAATTTTAATACAGATATGGGGTTCCCACTTTTAACACTTCACTCTACTCTCTCAACCCAAATCACGTCTACAACTCCAGGAGAGCTTCTAGGAGGATTCAAGGTCATTTGGCGGTGTCGTTTTCATCATTTGGGATCTATTAAGCTACTTGAATCATCATCTTCATCACCTTCATCGTTATTCTTCATTTTGGTTTAAATTTTTCTAAATTTCCATAATGTATGAGCATGTTTTAGTTAATGTCTATGATGTATTTATAATGATTATGGGCTAGAGACATTTATTCACTTGGAAGAAGATGAATCCTAGCTAGTTTTGGTTTGTATTTGCTACATTGATCATTGGTGGTATGATATATTTGAATCAATGAAGAATTATTTATTATTATTATGATGAAGTTTTTATTCCATGTAGGCTACTTATGCATATCATGTTGAAAAAACTTATGTGTAGGTTGTTTATCTTTGTATGTATGTATACTTGGAACAAGTGTGGTCATGCTTAACCCATAGAAATGGTGGTTATTGGTGTGGTTATGCTTGGTATATATGTGTGTGGCATTTCATTAGGAATGATAAAGCATGGTATGAAACTTTGGATTTTTGATCATATTTATGTCCTTGTGTACCAAGTTGGAAAGTTTGTGTGCTTGGTGTGTTTTGACAAGTCATTTAGTAGCTAAGACTGAAACTTTCAAGGAACTGAAGTATATTTTTATAAACTTGTAATTTGGATAAATAGACTGAAGAAAGATATATTTTTATTGTCATCCTATTTAAAAGAACAAATTGAGGTGGTTGGTGTGTGTTTTATCACTTTAGCTTTTCAAATGTTCGTATAATTATGTAACCTGCTAGGAGCCTAGTTTGTATTTGTTTGCATGGTTGGTTGGTTAAGTATCCTTAACACGAGCTTATTTTATCCTTCAATTATTTAGAATCATCTTAATCTAGTTTTTGTTGCATGTACAGGTCTGCCATAAGTAATTTGATAGATTCGAGTTTTGAGTGAATCCCTCTTATATTGGATTTTCACCTGCTTGGGCTTTGAATTGTTTGTGTAGGAATATTTGGTTTCTTTAGTTGTAATTGATTCTCCGATTGATTGCTTATTAAACAATGGATGGTAATGATTGAATATTGATAGTTGTTCCCCGAGTTCAATATCTTGGTTTTACAATAGCCTACGCTACATACGTCATACGCGGATTCACTATCCATATACGTCGTAGATAATTCCATTTCATGAAAATCTTTCTTTAGTTGTAAAAACAATAATGTCAAATCTTATATAAAACTTACGAACTACGAACTCTAGAATAAAATTTCACTGTCAATTTTTAATTTTTTACATTATTCATTTTTATTTTCTGCTTCAACACGTAAAAATGTAAAACTTGGGTTTTTATTTTGTTCCTTTTTATTTTTGTTTTACGCATTCGACCGCATTAAACCTAATAATAGATTGATCCTTTCTCCTCAGCCCTTGCAAACCCTACTCGTCCTTGTCGGCAGCACCCATCCATCCGGACCATCCTACATCGACCGGACTTGAGCAAACTACCGTCGGACCAGTCAACCTTCGACAGTGATTCTTCGATCGGACTACGTTACCTTCGATTTGACCATCAGGTATCTTCAATCAAAACTTTTTCCTCTCGGGGTCTGTATATTGTTCGATCTGATGGGTCTGTATTCGACGATATTCTATGTTTTTTGGGCCTTCAGTCGAAACTGTTCTGGTCTTGTTTATATGATTACATCAGTATATGGGTCTGTAATTGATTGCATCAGTATATGATTGGATATCTCCAGATACGTATGAATTATTTGTGCGTCTGTTTTTTGAATTGGTTTTACACTTCGTGTTTCTTCATTTTGAAATAATTTGTGTTTCTTTTTCTAGATATTTGGAATGTGCAACCTCTGTATTTGCTTATAAATTGGTTTCATTCTTCATGTTTCTTCTTCTCAATATCCAACAATCCGTGTGTTTGTTTTTCTAGATGTATAAAATGTTCAAGCCTGTGTATTTGCTTATGAATTTTATCTGGATTATTGTGGATATGCTATATTGTATTGCGGGCTCTCCAATAGTACTTGTGCACAAACAACTTTTTATTTAATAAGTCAATCGCTTATTACATGTGTTTAATACAATACTTTAGGTATAGATCTGTTCTTACATTTGAAGAATCAACTTTAACTATGGGAGGCAATGTGAATATCCTCGTACTTGGTTGTTTTGTTTACAACATTCTCACGCTTTTGTGATTTAAATTAGTTTTAGTTCTAATGTGGTCGATATGGAGAGTAATTCTAAGTTGGTTAAGGCAACTGTTATACCGTTATTGTCATGTTATGATTTATGGTATTGTCAAGGGATACTTGAAAATTATTTGTGCTCAATATGTTACTAGAAACAATTAATGGAAATGTAGAAATGTTTAGTGACTTTGGTATATCATTTGAGCAAAAGTGAAATAAAATTTGTGCTAAGAATAATAAAATATTCGATAATTCTACTCAGACTTTTGAATTTAGTTTGGTATTGCAAAAGTATAGTTAATCAGACATTTTATTAAATTAAAAAAGACTTCAGACTTTAGGACCGCTTCTTCTTCTTTAGACATGGAATCATACAATTTACCTCTTCAAAAGGAAACAACACCTATATGTATGCGTTGTGCACCTGTATATTCTCAAACCTATGCACAACAGACTTAAGTATTTAAAGATACCTCATGACATGCAATGCTGCATCCTTAGGACTAGTGTAGGATGAAGACGTAAGTATTTCGCGATACCTCTAAGAACCTAAGTATTTAGAGATGCTATGAAGCTGTGGGAGAAAGTGATAGAGAGCAGACTATGTCGTGAAACAATCGTGTCAAAAAAACAGAATCGGTTTTATGCTAGGATGGTCTATGATTGAGCCAATAAACCTTATCAGAAGCCTTAAGAAGTATAGGGAAAGATAAATAGACTTAAATAGACCTGGAAAAGGCGTATGATAGTGTTCCTTAAGAGATGATTTTGAAGACCTTAATGACTCAAATTCTTGCAACGTAAAGGCCATGCGAGTATACACAATTAAGTAGGAAGATAGTGAACTAAATTTAAGTTAGTATAAGGAGGCTTATGATATTTTTTATGTGATTGTGGACCTTAATTACTATTAGCAAACCTGTATACATTTCTCTGTGATGAATGCTATCACTGAGGTTTAGAGATCGAAAATAACTGACATGATGAATTATGGAGGATATTCTTCAAGAACATTATTTCATGATGTAGCATAGTTGAATTGTAACAGACAGGATGAGTTATGGATGCTATTTTTCAAGAACATCATTTGATGATGTAGCATATTGTCTTTTTTTTTTCTTGGACAATCCAAAACCCCTTACATATTTGCAATATATCCAAGTTAGAATTCTCTGATTTTTGTGCTTTTGTTTACGCAGTTCTGCACGTTATATTTGGTTTTAATAATCCCTAAAACCATTATAGTCATTGCCTCATTTGTCAACTTTTAAAGTATACTTTTGGTCTATGACAAATTAGTTGATAAAAGAGTTGCCTGAGGTTATTGCACAAGTAACACGGAGTGTTGATAAGTATTAAAACACCTGAGTGGGATTTGTACGGTGTTGCATAGGACGTATCTATTGTTCCTTTGCTTCTATGCTTCCTAGATAATGCACATTGTTATACAGGGGACAAACATATTGATCTGATTCTCATGCACATTGTTATGTGTTAATTGAAATACGAGTTGGCTTATATGATATCAAGCACTGCTTTTGTGCATTCTTGAATTGCTCATTGGTGAGTATATTCTCAGTTCCTGTGCATTAACTTGCTGCAGGCAAATTACGGAACAGGAAATTAATCTCAATCTTGATCAAATTTTGCTGCCACTTAGCTATAGTTTTTCCATGCAAAACCCATTTAGCATTCCTTTGACAAAGCCTGGACATGGCTTCCAGTCTTCTATTTGCTATTGTTCTGACTGATACATGAACATAATATCTTGTATTTTTGATTATTCAACCTTACTATTTGCTCTCCCACCTCTTGGCATTGTTGTTAATTGCATTTTTTTATGGTAGATTGTAACTCTAAAAGATTGATACAATTTCCATATATCATTTTGGAACCTATACTTTGAGAATTCACTGATTCACTAATTTTGCAATTGATGAGCATTGCATCATCATCATCATCCCTTTGAATCTTGGATGTCATTCATAATTGCCATTTGAACTCCTTGAGCCGTATCTAATGGCACAGATTCTATCACGTTTCCTCTCCTTTTCTCCTTTCATTTTGTTTCAATCTCCCCATTGCTCTCTTCTTTCTTCTGTAAATGCTTCTCGCTTCTGTGTATCTATCCCAGTTGCTGTTCAAGCTTTTATTCATATAAACATAAGATGCCAAGGGCAAGGGCAAAGGCTAATGCAAACGCGACAGCTGTCAAGATCGAGGAACCAACAAAGGCAGCTGCCAAGATAGAAACAGAAGAGAAGGTGGACTTTGAGGAGGAGGACGAGGAGGAGGTGGTTGAATATGAAGAAGTAGAGGAAGAAGTTGAGGAGGAGGAGGAGGAGGAGGAAGAAGAAGAGGTGGAAGAAGAAGTTGAAGAAGAGGAAGAGGAAGAAGAAGAGGAAGAAGAAGAAGAAGATCCTGATGAACAAAAAGGACAAGATGAAGAAATGGATAGTGCTGAAGATGATGAAGACTCCAAGAAAAAACATGAAGAACTTCTTGCACTTCCTCCTTATGGTTCAGAGGTATATCTTGGTGGAATTCCTCTTGATGCATCTGATGAGGATTTGAAAGAGTTTTGTGAATCTATTGGAGAAGTGACAGAGGTAACCCTCCCTCTCTCTCTCTCATCAAAGTGTATGTTACTGGACATATATATGTATGTATTTTGATGTTGATTAACCTGTAACAGGTCCGGATAATGAGAGGTAAAGACTCGAGTGAGAATAAAGGCTATGCTTTTGTGACCTTCAGGACTAAAGATTTGGCTTCTACTGCCATCAAGGAGCTTAATAACCGGGAGTTGAAGGTGTTGCAATAATTCTAAGTTAAATATGAACAATATATATATATTAAGTTGCTGTTGCTAAATGGTGAATTTGATGCATCAATTTAGAGGTGTTGAAACATTTGGGTTATGGGTCAAAACAAGCAATTTTGGTTATGGGTTGAAATAGCGTGTCAATTTAAAATCACAGAATTTATATTATTCGAGTAATAATCTATTTATGTTGAGTAAAATAATTTAAGAGGTTTTTATTCATAAAAAATGCGCTTTGGGGACTTTTGATTTGTCTAGCCTGTTCTTTTTAAGTTGTATTTTACGCATTCGTCCCCTTAAAGATATAACATAACCTGAATCATTCCATTCAGTAAGTAAATGGTTTGAAACTGCCACCTTTACTTTAAATGACAACGTATTGGTTTGACATTGTATTATTGGTTTTTATGTTATCTCAGGGTAGAAAGATCAAGTGTTCAACATCCCAAGCGAAACATAAATTATTTATTGGTAACGTTCCTAAAAACTGGACATTGGATGACATGGAGAAGGTTGTCAAAAGGGTTGGACCAGGCGTTAATTCTGTTGAGCTGCTAAAGGTTTATATACTATTTCGTTAGATTTTGTACACACGCATGCTTGTAATGAGCATTAAATGTCTGATTTCTCTTTGCCTATTATGTTACAGGATCCGCAAAACGCTAGGAGAAATCGTGGATTTGCATTTATCGAGTATTATAACCATGCGTGTGCAGAGTATTCAAGACAAAAGATGTCGAACCCAAAATTTAAGCTTGATGATAATGCACCAACTGTGAGTTGGGCTGACCCAAAAAATGCCGAGACTTCAGCTTCTTCCCAGGTGATTTGGTCATTAAATTGTGTAACTTGCTGGATCGTTGTGTAAATTTTTTCATCAAACTCTACTCACTCGTCACTTCATGTTCCTTGTTATGCAGGTTAAGGCAGTTTATGTGAAGAATTTACCCAAAAATGTGACTCAAGATCAGTTAGAAAAGATATTTGAGCACCATGGGAAGATTATGAAAGTAGTTCTCCCTCCTGCAAAAGCAGGTCATGAGAGGAGTAGGTTTGGTTTTGTTCATTTTGCGGATAGATCAAGTGTTATGAAGGCACTGAAGAACACGGAGAAGTATGAGCTTAATGGTAATGCTTTGCTGGCTCCTGTGCTTTATTAAGCTATCTGACTGTGTAAATTGTAACCAGGACTTATGATGTTTATTTCAATGATAAATAATAATTTTAACATTTATTTGGGTTTCATATGTAGGCCAAACATTGGAGTGCTCTCTTGCTAAGCCACAAGCAGACCAGAAATCATCTGGAGGATCTTCTTCAAACTCACAGAAGGCTGCCTTACTTCCAAGCCACCCTCCTCGTGTTGGTTATGGTTTGGTAGGGGGTGCATACGGTGCTTTGAGTCCGGCAGCCTTTGGTGGTGCAGGATATCCACAGGTTCACATTTCTATCTTCTTTGCTTTTTTTTTCTTTTATTATCTGATTTCTTTTATTTTTAATATTACTTTTGTCATTTTAATTTGTATATGCTTACATCAATCATGTATTGTTGAACAGCCACTTATCTATGGAAGGGGACCTTCAACTGCTGGCATGGCAATGATGCCAATGCTTTTGCCTGATGGAAGAATTGGATACGTTCTGTAAGTGGAAATTTTTTTATGAAGCGGGTTCGGTTTGTATAAATTTTTGACGCTGCATTTTGGATTGGATACATGGATAACCTGATAAGCTTTAGCTTTCTTGCTCGTTTTATCTAACAAGTTGGTTTTTTTAAGTCTACACATTCAAATTCAAGTGGTTCCTTATTGTGATAAATACTGTACAAGGACAGATCATCAGGGCTAGAGGTGGCAAATTGCTGGGTCGGGCGAGATGTGTAGTGGGTTGAAACGGGTAACTATTTGAGCGTGGATTGGGTTGGTTTGACATGCAAACACATTTATCCATTTCTGAAATACATAAGTAGATAATTTGTTAAATATAATTACAAAAATTAGCGGAGCTTTCTTAATGAAGCTGCCTCAAGAGGTTTTTATTTGCATTTGAGTACGTTTTAGATGCTTTGAACCTCTTTGATCCATTTGACCTGTTTCTTTTAGTTAAATTGTGTAGCTTAAACCATTCTACGGATATAAAAGTAACCCAAAATGACCCATTTATAAGTAAATGGATTTCAATGGACATCTAATCATGATAAGAACTCACAAACTCCCATATATAAAAGGGAAAACACTGAAGGCTCTAAAGATACCTTTCTCTTGCGGGATTATATTTGATAGGAATTGTCAGCCAGTGACCTGCCTGTCGAAGATGTGCTAACAGTTGCGTTTTTTACTTTTAATAAATGCTGGTTTTTGTTTGACAGGCAACAACCAGGTGTGCAGCCACACACACCGCCACCCTCAACACAACAGCAAAGAGGAGGCGGTGGTCGGAGTGGTGGAGGTGGCAGTTCAAGTGGTGGCCATAGGCGTGGTAATGACAACAGCGGAAGTCGAGGACGTAGCCGTTACAACCCGTATTAGCTCTGTAGCAAGGTCTAATGTTAAATCACGTTTCTCTTTAACTTTTATAAAACAGTGAGCACCTTTTCTTCTAGGGCTTGAATGATTAAACTTTGCTCTAGTACAACTGCTTTAACTTTTCAGTGATCATATTCTTGTTGGATTGGCTTTGAATGATAAAACTTGGTCTGCTATGTGGTAAATAAAAATAGATTGCCATAAAACTTGGTCTGATTATATTTGATCCAAATCAAAGATGTGGATTTGATATTTAATCGAATAAAACCGAAGCATTGGAGATACGTTGTGTGGTGGTAGCCGTGCTTTTCATTCAGGTGGTAATGTACATCAGTCAAAGATACGTTGGGGTCGGGTCGATGGAGCAATTTATTGGAGAGGATATAAGTTGTATGATTGTAATTACGTGTTCGAGATCACTTATTGTGAACTTTAGGCAGATTCTGTTTTCTTAGATAAGAACACCCGCAGTGAAAACTGCTATCACTATTATCACTAACCGTCTCGTCAATATCACTAACTCATCATTAATCAGCTATAGTGAAAATTGTTATAAAAAAAAAAAGAAAGAGGCTCTCGCCTCATAACCTCAACCACGAGTCCCCAAATAACGAGCACACCACAAGCTCCACATGCAATGGCTATGACGACACCATGGCTCGTTATAACTTGTTATCGAGGATACTAGCATCCATTGCGGGTGCCCTATGACACTTTATAGTGTTTAGATACATACATTGATTGTTTAGGGCCCGTATTTTAGTTTATTTTACCAAGATAAAAACATCTTTTTACAAACAGTGTCACGTATGCTTATTCTATGAACACTTTTCTAACAAAAAAATCATGAAGGTTTGTCATCGAAGTAATTCCAAAATCTGTTTACATGCAGTGAACGAAATTATCAAAGAACCAAAAAATGAAATTGAACTAAGCTCACGAAGAATGCAGTGAACCAAGAATTAAATGCAACATATCAAACCAAAAAAATGAGATTGAACTCAAAAGAAAGGGCCGTGAAATGGATCGATCTTTTGTATCAGTACAAAGTTAAAAACTGAAATACAAAAGAAAGGATTGTAATACTAGAAGCTGAACTTGAAATAAGAACTTAAGGAAGGATTTTTAAAACACACCTTTTATTGCTTGGAATATCATACAAGGGAGGGAGAGTTCGTCGTGCTCCCTAAAACATTTTACAAGCCTTTATATAGGCAAGCGAACTTACAAACATACAAACCAAGGCCAATAATTGCCGACATGCTTTAATAATTATACAACCATTTCTTAAAGATGACAACGATGCCTAACCACTACTGATGAGGACACCGCACCACAATGATAGGGACAACACACCAATACTAGGAATCGAGACAACGCAACTGAACCAAAAACCGAATGAAAAAAAATTGTAGGACACAATGAAAAACGTATTAAAGAACCAAAAAGAAATTAAATCGAACCTTATCATTGATATGCAAGATGAACGATGAACACCAGAGAAGAAGATTGGAACCTTAGAAGTGAATAATGAATACCGGAGAATAAGAATAGAATCCAGATTGGAACAGATGAGCAATAAACACCAGAGAATGAAGAATCGAAACCTATTGACGAAATCGAAATTGAATGTAACAATAGCTGAACGTAACATTAATCGATTAAGACAAACAAACCGAAAATTCTGTGTTGGAGGGAAACCCTAATCACTAGAAATCTTTAGAGATCATAGGGATGGTCGGAGACCTCGATGTAGTGGTAGAACAAGACACTACAACGAGAAATTTGTAAAAGCCTTTGGTTGAAAACTCTTAGGTGGCGTTTGGTTCGCTCATTATTTTTTGTTGGAATTGGAATCTTGGAAGGATTTAGAATGTAGAGGAATTGGATTTGGGATGTATATCTGTTTGGTTGCACAATGTGAAGGATATGGAATGTATTTTCTTACCCACCACTAAAACGAACACCACATGCCAACACCACCGAACACCACCACCCAACATCATTGCCACCGTCCCAACACCACCAAGTCTAATCGAAGATGGAAGCTGGAAACGAAGGATTGGAAGACAACGGAGTTGGCGTTTGGTTCACGGCGGCGGTGGTCGGTCTTTTGGTTCATGGCGTCGAAGACGGAAACGAAGCACATCCGTCGTCGTCGCTGGTTGGGACACCACCTCCGTTCACCGGTCACCACATCCGTCGCGGTCACTTGTCGCTGTCGCTGGTCATGATGAGAAGGTTGGTGAGCAGATGGAAACTCAATTCCATTGGTGATGAGAAGGATTTTACTTTGGTTCATTTGAGGGAAAGTTTTCGCATCTCCAATTTCAATTTCTTCCCTCAATATTGAATTAAACATGTGATTTATGTGAATTGGATTCAAATTATTTAGGAATCCATCAAACCAAACAGTACTTTATAGAATTTGAAGAATTTCAATGGTTAATGAAAGAATTCCTTCGCATTCAAGGCTCCTTTACTTTGGATTGATAGTCGTAAAAAGTTAAACATCGATTGATATGCATAGGTTACTAAAGCAAATAATACAATTAGAGTACTTGGAAAGGTTTTATTAAAAAATGCTTTCTTTCTTGTACTCAAAGCGTGAGGAGACTTCTCATTTTGTAAGTTGATATTTGCTCTAGGATAAATAGTAATAATAATTAAAAACACATAAAAATAAATTATCCAAAGGAGAGATGATATATCCTCCTACTTTATCTTCCTACTCACAAGATCAATACAAGTGTCAAAATCAATGGATGAAATAAGGAAAGAGAATTAGTGGACTCAACATGTCATTTTATGGTGAATAGTAGGATGAAAAAATAGAAGGATATATCATTTTTAAGATATATAGCTCGGGAATGAAACCCCCCTACCGCAAGTAATGAGATTTACTTTTAAAATGCCCCTTTGGGCAATGCGGTTTTGACCCACACGCCGCCACGGTCACAGACATCCGTCTCTCCTTTAATATTTAAACCATAGCTTTAACATAACTCTTATTATTATTACTACCACACGCTAATACCAGCTGTTAATTTAAAGCTGCCTACCCACCCATTACCCAACTTCACTGCCCGCCCCGCATATACTCTTTCAACCTTCCTTCCATCTTCATACTCCATACCCCTAGCTCCCTATAAATACAAACACCCTTCACTACCAACTTTCATCTTCAACTTAACTTACTAATACATCCATCATATCTCCCTCTGCATAAAATGGCCGCCTTTTCTTCTTCTTCTTCTACTACGCTTTCGATCTTCGTCTTTCTTATTGCATTACTTGGGAACACTTATGCCGATTTCAACAACGAGTTTGATATCACTTGGGGTGACGGCCGTGGTAAGATTCTTAACGCCGACCTCTTAACGCTCTCCCTTGATCAGTC